>VZRR01009671.1:520594-553027 GCA_013398015.1 Oreocharis arfaki
GGCGGGCGGGGACTGCGCGCCCCAGAGGCCTCCGCGGCGCCGCGGCCGTGACGGACGGGCCGGGCTCCGCCTCGGGGCGGGCGGTGGCGCTGCGGGGAGGCGGGGGCTCGGGAGTTTCTTCTCCTGGCGCTCGGGGGGCGCGGTGGCGGTGCGGGGACGCTGCCCGCTGCTCGGCTCGCTTCAGTGCCCGCCAGTCCTGCTCCTTCGTGTGTCCCGAGTGGAGCCCTGTGTGCGGAGCTCCAGGTGTTCCCGTTAACCCCTCGGTGCCTCTGGCCGTTTGCCTCCACTGTTGTTCCCGCCGTCTCATCACCCCCGCAGGTGTACGAAACAAAAATTCGCTCACTGTCCCAGAATTTCTTGCATATAAACATTTCAAAGGAGGGGCTAGGAGGATGGTTCCAGGCTCTTCACAGCGGTGCCCAGTGGAGGGCGAGGAGCAATGGCCATAAACAAAACGGCAAGGAGTTCCCTCTCAAGATGAGCAAGGACTTCCTTACACTGAGGGTGGCAGAGCCCCGGAACAGGCTGCCCAGGGAGATCTATGGAGTTTCTCTCTCTAGAGACATTTAAAACAAATGGTTGCATTTTTCTTTTGTTTTGGTTTGGCTTTTGGCAAAGAGCTAAAGTTAGTGTCTTAATTAGCTCTATTTTTTGAGCGGTTTGCAGTCTGTATGTTGGCCATGCGCATAAAGGCAGTCACTGCAGCCATGGACTCTTCATTTTTCTCTATATCCATACACTACACATGCTTGTCCCCTCCAACCTGGCATGCTTTGCACAAGGCAGTGCAGGTGCTCAGGATATGTCCCAAATACTCAGTTCTTCTCAGTAGTTGGCTCAAATCTGAACTTTAAACTTTCGGTGGGTTTTTGTGAGTATGGCAGTTAAGCTCTTGAGTCACTTTGATGCTTTTCCCCGAGCCTTGTTATTCTGCTGTGACCCATTTGCTCTCATTGGGTTGAAATACAGCGAAAGAAGAGTTGATAAACATTCTGGAAGATGGAGCACAAAAGCTCAGCAGATCTAATAATGTAGATTCAGAATTAAAGATTTCTTTAGAGGTGAATATTGAAACCAGCGCTGTTTGTCAGTGATATGGGACAGTGGGATCAAGGGCACCCTCAGTAATTTCGGTGACAACACCAAGCTGTGTGGTGTGGGGACACCAGGCTCAGTGGGACTTGGAACTACCTGGTGTAACAAAAAGCTTTTTCTGCCCATGCCAGGGGGTTGGGAAGGACCTTAGAGACCATCTCATTGCAACCCAAACCATGATTCTGATATGATATGATGTATGGTATGATATGATATGTAGAATATAGTTATTTTCAACTGCTGTTTATACAGAGCAGCACTAGGGTAGTGATGTTTTATTTCATGTTTGTATTTCCGCACTGCTTGAGTGTGCAAGACCAAACAGAAAGGCACAGTTGTTACATCTGCTTTCTACAGCTTCTGTGGTTCTTGTTTAACAATGGCAAAAGAGCAGAAATGATAACTAATCTGAGAGAAATGTATATTTGCATGTTTAACCCCATTTCATGTATTTAATTATAGAGACTATTATATGGAGGCTGAAGTAATGGGTTAATTTAAATTTTAGCATTTGAAAATTATTTCTTACAAGAGGAGTAAAATTGCAAAAACGCCTGAAAATGACATTACTTTATAAATTAAAAAAATCTATTTTTTAGTAGTATCTAGCAGCATGTTTAGTCTGTTAATAGGAATTGGGGTAACCTAATACCAGGGAAATGCTACTTTTCCATTCTTTTTTTTTAAAATTAAGCTGTTATTAATGATTCTATACTATTATGCTTAAAGGCCTGTATCTCAGTAAAAAACAAGTGTGAAATTTTAACTTCATGGCTCCATTTCCATTGTGGGACAAACAGAGAAGGTTTGTCTTTGGGAAAAAAGGTGCAAAAAATAAGACTGTTTAAATCAGCTATTATAATTGTGTCTTAGTTGTGGCTTATTGTTAAGTTCAAGTCTTTTTCAGGACAACTGAAATGAACTGATGTTTATGTGTCCATCTAATGGTTTGCTAATTTTGTTTTTGTTTACATTTTGAATAATGATGTGGTGCTGATATTTTAGTGAGAGGCTTTTACAAATCTGTTTTGCTTTTAGTTTATTGATCCCTTGTTTAAAATGCTTTGTTTTTGCAGAGAAGAGGTACCTTACTAAACAAAGACATTCTAAACATTAAATGGCAGCCATCTACCTATGGGGGAACTTAAAAATGGAGTGATCTGACTGCTAACAAAAATGTGGATTCTCTCAGTAGCAGAATGGTTATGTAAAGGTTTTGCTTATCTTTATGGAGATATTACAGATAAGTCTGAGGATGTGTGACTCATGAGCTTTATATAATTCCAGTAACACTAATAAATGGTAAGAAGGGAGTCCTGAAAATCCTGCCATGCTGGGATTCAGTGTTATATTTGCTGTATTCTTTTGAGTAACCGAGAAATGTCATTTTTTGCAGGAGAACAAGAGACACTGAGTTTCTAAGAAGAAACCTGTCTTCTCCAATCTCTGAGGCTGCTTTAGAGTACAAACAAAATAATAGTTAAGGATTCTGGGCAATGTTTGTGTGAGTTTTCCACATTTCTTTGGCATAGTCCCTCTGAAGACACTGTCCTGATGTTAACATTCAGCTCACAGGAGGTGAGGTTTTGTCATGAAGCAGAAACTGGCCTATGATGCAGAAACAGAACCTCAAGTAAATGGCTGCCAGTGTAGCTAAAACACAAGAGGTAGGAGTGCTGAGGTTTCCTGTTGGATGTTAACAGAGGCAGCAAGGTGAGAGTGAGGTGAGCTGAAATGGCAAGTAAGGTAACAAAATTATTTGTTGTCATGTATAATTATAAACTTAGATTTTCAGCATATTGCTGCTGCTGTGTTGAGCTGCAGTCTGTGGATGAGAACCATCTCTGCAGGTGCAGGGTAGGTGCACACCAGCTCTGTTCCAGGACATGCCAGAAGAACCTCTTGAACGAGGATTTTCCACCCTAGTCCAGTTTCAAGTTTTGAAGCTCAGCAGGTTGCATTAGAAAAACTTTCAGGCAGACAAAAACCTGTCGAGGAAATAAAAGAAAATTCTGAAGTAAAATGAAAGCAATTAAATGGAATGGCATGAGGTGAAGTGCAGTGAAATGAATTGAAACCATGAGATTTCATTCCTTTCGTGGAAAGGAATGGGGCTAGGAAAGTTGAGGCCTAACTTGTGGAAGCAGTTTCATGAGTGAAGATCCTGATATAAATTTTCAGGATTGTTTTTTCTGCTGTTTTTTTGTTTGTTTGTTTTGGTGTTTTTTTTTTGTTGTTGTTTTTTTGTGTTTTGTAGAAGTAGGGTAGATTAAAGTAGAACCAGATCTGACAGCCAATATAATTTCTCATAGTATAATTTGATAAGGATTTCTTTGCCATGCAGTGATTGACTAAGCTGCCGTAGTAAAATAATCGCACAGTGACCAAGACAGTGACCAGCCCTGGCTTGGAAGCCATGGATACAGGGTTGAATCTTCCCCTGGTTAGTCCTGGCTCCACTTAAGACTAAGCAGCTTTTGGCGAATTATCTCACTTTTCTGCTTTATCTGTGAAATTAGGATAATATATCTACATGCCAGCGTTAAGAATTAATTATCAGTTGCAGAGTGTGTGTTCAAAGCAAAGTATAAGTGCTAAGTATTAGCTGTAGAGTAATTAGACTACTGTAATTTATAATATGCTCGCTGACATTGGCTTATAAAACAGGATCACCCTCTTCTCGAGTGCTGTAGAATGTTTAAGTGTTACTAATGAACTTCTGATACTCAAAGTAGCTATCACCATGAGGCAGGGAATGCTGCCAGTACCTGTCTGTAAGAAAGCTTAACAAGGAAACTAACGCCTTTCCTTTTAGCTTGAAATAAAAAAAAATGTGTATATACACATACACCTACTTTATGTGCACAATTTAAATTACATTTGGTTTAGGCAAAAAGCTTTATTTCATATCAAATATGACACTACCCTACCTTTTCATCTCTTTCAACCTATTTTAGCTGAAAATGCTTCCTGTTTTCTGAGCAGCTTTGCTTAGTAGTTGTCACTGCAATATATGGAGGTTGCCACAGAGAAGAGTGGGAAATATTCTGTGTATCAGAAAGTGAGGAAAGAAACTCTTTTGCTGAAATCTGACTTGCCTAAGAAAACTTTTTCAATGTGTTTTAGTGGCCCCATATCTGCCAAAAGTTCAATTCCAAGCTCTTGCTAAGTTTTCTTTTAAGAGGTTGGGAAGGAAAGACAAGCTAAGAGCAAAGAGAGATGTCAACAGAAGGATTGCTGAGAAGGGAGCATCAGTTGAGGGAAGGCAGTCGTAGCTGTTAACATTTAAAAAGCCCTTTCAAGGGCTAACAAAATAAAGGATTGAGAGGTCCTCAACCTGAAATGGATTTTGTATTTCTGAACCTGTAGTAAAAGCTTTCTTAGAACACTTCCCATCTAAAGCCAAAATAGTTTCAGGCATAAACAAGGCAGACAGCACATCAATACAAAGACTACCTTCACTTACTTTATTTCTGGACTAGCAGAAAAGTCCATTATTCCCTACCACAGAAAAAAAGAATTGTTGCCCCCTGCAACAAAGGAAGAAAACAAGGAATGGAGAGATTATGTCCTCGAACCTAGCGCTGTGCAGGCTTCTAGGAACCCTGCATATATTAGGCTTCTACAAAGATTTTTTTAAAAATTCCCATTTTTTAACATCATAAAAGGTATGTTAAGGATCTTTGTTTTAGTACAGTCCCAGTGCAGACAGGTCCCAGGTAGTTTTCATACCAGTGTAGCCAGTCAAGGCTGATGATGTATCTCCTACTTGGAGCTGTTGTGAACCAGCTACCCCAAAATAAGGAAATACAGTGCTTTGCTTCCTCTAAGATTTTACATCATATTAGACTGACTAGGCCTCTTCACTTACCACTGTACAGGGTACAGTGCTAGAATATTGTACCTGAGTAAAAATCAATTTTATTGCAATGAAGATATGGCTTTATATGTGTTACTTTTTTAAACTTCTTTTTCTTTTGTGCTTGCTAGCACATAAAAGACCCAGTAAAGACAGGACATTTCACAGAAAGTATCTGCCAAGTTCAATTATTCTCCTGAGTCTGAATGAGGAGAAAGTCTTCAGTGTTATCAAAATGAATTGTGTTTGTTTAGAGTGAAAACTGTAGATCCTTTCTTGGGTGTATCTTCCGTTTCCTCTGGTATACTGTTTCATCCATCTGTAGTAAATCAGAATACTTTATGGAAAAGAGAATCTTAACGTTTCTCTCTGTTTCTCTTGGTGAATTTAACTTATGAGTAATTTGAAAATGGTGTGGACAAACCTCTGCTTAACATACTCTAGTGAGTAACACTGCTGGAAAAGGTTGAACAAAATTGTCACTGTCCTTTTTTGAGTCACACAGTGCCGTGAAAGCCAAAGTCTTTGAAGTCTGCTGAAAATCGTCTGTAAACAGAATTTATCTCTTCGTATAACTGTTTCTGTTCCTAACACCTTTGAATCTTTTATTGGATGAACAAAGAGAAATTAGAATGAAATATAAGTGGTATGGGAAAAACTGTGACTCTGTGTGTTCTCCTTCCTAACCCTGTATGATTGTAGTAGTTTCTTCTTCCCAGGGACTTCAGTAATATTTATGGAAGTGGTCAGTGGAAAGGAATAAGAAATAGCACCAGGTATCTTCATCCTGCTGACTTCACTCGATCCTTAGAGAAATATTCTAAAGGCATGAAAAAAATAGGTGTGCTGAAGCTCTGATATATCTGCACAGCTCCCAGGCCAGGGTCCTTTTTGATAAGAAATGTTTCTCCTCAACTTTCATCATCAGTAGAGCACATGGACTTTTCATATGTACCCAACATCATAATAACCCCTGAAGACTGCAGAAGATTTTTTTTCCTGTCGATATCTGCACCTCCCTGATAGAGCTATATCACAATACTGCCTGCTGCATCAGAAATATTTTTCCTGCTGCAAAAATGGTTTTATTAATTTGTGTCCTGACAGCATATGTTTAAAATGTGTGATCACTCATTACCCCTCTTATTTAGCCAGTTTGGATGTGTTCTGTGACTTTAAACGCAGGCTGAGTGTCTCCTCGGCAATGCTGATTTTTACTCCTCTTAGCTACTGGAAGATCTCTACTCTACAAAGGACATAAAAATACGTATTTGCCTTGTCCCTGTACTGGGCTTGTGGGTTATTAATTGTGTTTCAGTCACAGCTTATTGGCATTGAGTGACTGCAAGAAGCACAAAAATGAAAGGGAAATTCATTACCCTCTTTTACCTGTTTAACACCAACATCCTATTTCTTACATCAAGTCTTTAAAATTAATGTAGTGATCTTTTCAAGATCTACACTCTGTTAATAAACTATAAACTATCTGGCAGCATTGCCAAGAACCTACTGTACACTCTGCCTGTACTAAAGTAGACTTTACCATTTTGGTATTCATACTCTTATAATAAATGACAGTAAGTTGCAGGTGCAATACTGCAGCAATTTAAGTATATTTTGACTTTGAGCATGGAAATTTGCAGCCCAAGCATCAGGACGTTTTTAATAATCTGAAATAATAAATTTTAAATAAACTAACCTAGGCATGAAAGAGCATGTCCACTTAATATGGTGGTATTTACGATAGGCCCGAGACTGTCATGGAATTGTGGGCAGGATAATCTCCTTTACATTAGGACAGTGGTTGTGACATACAGGCACAGTGTGCCCGGAAGGAAAATATGCGGTTCTACTGACTTTATGCCATTTTCCATGTTTTTCTGGGGGCATAACAGGAGCCTGTTTCTATGTTAAGTAATGCATCATTTCTAAAGCATTTGGGATCCAAAGTGGGAAGGCGTAGTAGAAATGCCATGTCTAATGCTGTTAATTTACTAGAAATAAATTCTGTACAAAAGACTGAAGACTTTGTTTGAAAGAATAGACAGGAAAAGCAAATGTAAGGCTGGCTGCTGTCCCTGAATAGTTTAGTGATTGCCTGGAGTGTGATACTCTGAAATGTTCCTATACATTGTTAAAACTGTATCATACAAAATGCTAGCAGATATTTCATAGAAATATGTAGATGGGAAAGCACCACCCGGGGGCCATCCAGTCCTACCTCTTGCTCGGTGCAGGTCCAATTAGAGCAGGTTACACAGGGCCATCTCCAGTCAAGCTGGACTTTTTCCAAGGATGCTGATGCCACAGTGTTTCTTGGCAACTTAGCCCAGTGTTTGACGACCCCCAAAGTAATTTTTCTTTCCTTATATTGAATTGGAATAGTTCAGCTTGTGTCCATTGCCTCTTGTCATGTCCCTGTGCACCTCTGCAAGGAGCCCTGTTCCATCTTCCCTACACCCCCTTAATAGGCAGTTGCAGGCAGCAGTAATCTCTCACCTTCAGCTGCTGTTCCCCAGGCTGTGCAAGCCCAGCTCTCTCAACTTCTTGTCTCTCTTATATCTCACACTGCAGCCTCCCAGCTGTCTTGCTTCACTGTTTCAGTATCTGTCTTGTCCTGGGAAGACCAGAGCTGGACCATTGCTCCCGATGCAGTCTCTCAAATGCCAGGAAGAGGGAAATTACCGGGTCCCTCAATCTGCCGGCAGTGCTTCTCTTAAAACAGCCCGGGATGCTGTTGGCTGCCTTTGCTGCCAGGGCATGCTGCTGGCTCATGATCAGTTTGTCCACAGGGACCTCCAGTTTTTTTCCCTGCAAATAGGCTTTCTAGCCAGTTGGCCCCCAGCCTGTACTGTTACATGGAGTTGTTCCATCTCAGATGCAGGACTTTGCATCTTAGTGTATTGAATTGTAATTGAATATATTGAGTTATAATTTTGTGCTTGTAAGAATTAACAGCTTTGGGTTTGTCATTTGGGAATAGCAGTGATGTGCCTCCTGAATAGCCTAAATAATGCAGAATTATGCATAATATTACTCAGTTTTGGATAGCCAGTGTAAGAAAACCACCTAAAGCTGCTGATATATCAGGTGCATCCTGGGATAAATAAATTACAGAAATAATGGTAAATTACCAAAGAAAGGATAGAGAATTGTTTCCTGAAAGCTGGTATTTTTTTCAGAGTAGCAATGCTTCATTTTTCTTTTGTATGTTTATAAATGAAGTAGGCTGTGCTAATTTGGAGGCAAAACCAACACTACTTTGTGGCTATTCTGTTTATTTATCAACTGAATATTTAACATTTCTTTTTAGGTTAATATAGTGTGGAATATTTTTATTAATGAAAGGGTTCAGGCTATACTTCATTCTGAGGGTATTGAAATACCATTTAATATTATCCAGTGTTGTCACTGCATGTTGAATGATTTTTGTATAATGGGTGTTCATGAATTTCACATGTACACAAATTCTCAAACTAGAAACTAATGACTTTTTACATTGTGTGTCAATCTTCATAAAAAAATATTTTATAGACTTTAAGAATTTTAGAATTATATCAGCAATTGGGTTGAAAATAGTTCATTTTTTTGACAGTCATAATGAAGGTGGTTTTCTTTGTGCTGTTACCCCCTTGGAGGTAATACAAATCTTTATTTATGCTTTTCCCCCACTGTTAATTCATTTGCCTTTTTTAAGAAACTTGGAATTTGTCAGAAATGAGTCTGGGAGGATGAGTTCAACAGATCTCTGTCCATGGTCTGGTGCATCTTGCTCCAAAGGGCTGTATGGCTGCAATGTTAGGAAAATTTGGCGTATTGTAAATTAAACCTCGGTGCTGCAGGCTCTCAGCTAGGAGATGTTACCCAGAAAGCCAGCATTTCTGGTTCTGCCTGTGATTTTCAGCTGATGACCCCCTTTGCTAATGAAGCATGCAATCCTCATTTGGCATGGGCCACAGGTAGGACGGTCCTCTCACAGGTGAAATGTCATTTGCCACATTTTGCAGCGTATTAGTCCCAACCTATATTTGGTTGGCACCTGTGCTCCAGAACTGGCATCCCACCTTGTGAGAAGGCAGCATGCCACTCTGACAGATGGGGAGGAATGCGAGCATGCCAGCAAACCAGTGTATGCATCAAGGGGTCACATTTCTCTCCAGGAATGTTGAAATACCGGTGCACGCAGAGCTTCTGTATCTGAGGCACACGTGTTTCTTGGCAACGACCAAAGTTCCTGCTGAATATCTTGGCACGGGACGTAAGGAAGCTTACTGAATTTTCATGGCTTTCATAGGGTTTCTACACCATGGGAGCCTACATATAATTTCTGCTAAGAATGGCCCTGTGAATGTAAACAGAAGAGGGAATATATTTTGCAAATTATTCTTTCTTATTAATAAATTAAGAACTGTTAAAATGCCATCATAGCTTTCATGGATAATGATTCTTTTGATTAGTTAATGGTTGGTTTATCCTGGTCTGAGAGCAATAGAACGTGTGGTTTGGCAATCAACCCAAAATGCGAATGTCACAGCTTAAACTTCTACCATTTCTTTCTTGTACTTTATTTTAATTTTAACTTAAAAGTAAATTCTGGAATCCCATCACACTTTTGTGCTTCATCAAGAAATTAGCTTTTTTCTGTGTTCCTCCAAACGATATAATGTATTAAAATTAACTCTGGGATGTTCCTTTCTTTTCCTGAAGGTAATTCTGAATGGTTTATTTCAGTGTTTTTACTTTTTTCCTCCAGAATTACTGTAAAGCTTTTCTATTTCATCCATTACAGCACAGTGTTTTTCACATTTGAATAGCTGCATCAACATGAATCCTTTATAAGGACCTTAAAAACAAACTTTGCCAAGTCCCAGAATACAGAAGCTGATTCACATCCCAATACTCAGCTGCCTCATGAATAAAGGAGAGTCTGTGCCTGACACTTTGAAGCTGTAGCTGTTAAACCATACAGACTATTTACCTCAATAAATCATTATAAGAAACTAAGGTACAATTATACCCACAGAGAAATAGAATTCAAAACACTGATTTATGTGGTTCAGTGCCTGTTCCTTTTTCCATCATGTTTTGAATTTTATGCATGTTTGTCATCTTTGGCTGCTTCCATGTATCTTTAAACTAATGGGTCTTGCTTTTTTAACATTCCTCATTAGGTTTGTTATTTTACTTTGACATACAGACATGATTTGCACGCTGTACAAAGTTTTGCATTTAAAATTAACTATCTAATTTCTTATGCTATAGACCAAAAATGGAAAATGTGAGTAATTTGTTTAAACTACACCCTTCTCTGGTTAATTTGTGACCATCTAAGCTGAAATTCCATATTAGCTGAGAATTTTTTTGTTGCTTATTTGTGAGATCTGCAGAGAAATCAATATACAAAGGAATCTATCATTGTGGCTTTCAGAATATGCCTGTTAATCACAAAGAGATGGAAGCATAGGATGTTACTTTTGGAATAATTTCCTCAATTTTTTTACCCCTTGAAGAAGCAAAATGAATCTAAAAGATAAAAAATCAGTAAGATGAAAGTGCAGCCTCAGAGGAAGGAATGGCACTGAAACCAACAAATAATTCCATATGAAATGGTAGGAGTAAGGTAAATATATCTAGGAAGGGAAGTCCGAGAGCAGCCACAGACTGTTGGGCCACCCAAGCCTTCAAGAGAGTTCAATGTTGTTCTATAGAGCACCAGGGTGGGGGAGTGATTTAATAAGCAACAAATGTTCCTCAATAAAACTTCAGAAAGTCACCAAATATTTAAACCAACGTTTCAAATATGAACAATAGTAAATATGCTGCAGTTCCAAATGCGTTATGCCTCGCTAGTAACTTTCAGTGCTGATGCTTGGGTGGATCCAAACGGTCTGGAGTGAGGGTGTATCAGGCCACCTGCCTGATCCCAGGGGTTTGGATCAGAGTAATGCTTGTCTGCGCTATTGAGAGGGAGCTATAAATCCATCTTTATTTCTGGAGTGATTTATAACATGAAAGTTTTTGGGCCGTGTGTATCTTTCGTTTCTCCGGTTTAAAAAGCTGTGTCTGTTGTAGACAGGTTTGGCCATCTCAGACTATTTTTGCTTTATGGTCGATAACAGGAATTCGAGCGAGAAGCCTAAATGCTCCATCTGCATTTTCATTATCTTATGCTGAATTTCATAAGATATTCAATTCGTAAGGAATATGCATCTATAATCTTTATATAATACATGAGTAACAGCATGAAGTCTTTTTCATGCACTCTGTGATTTGCGTATATATGTGTGTATATATATATATGTATAAAAAACTCTTACTTTTTGTTGTGTTTTTGTCTCTGTGAATCTACAGGAATGGTGTGAGGAAATAATATTATACCTAAAAATTTCCGCATACAAATGATGTTATTTATCCAGCACTGAAAACTCGTATAGGGTGTTCCAAAACCTTGTCCCCAGTAATCCAAGAGTCTATAACATACTGCTTTCACAGTCTGCTAGTGTGTAAATGTTTCTGTTGTTATATCCATGGGGTTAATAATGTTTTTATTCTATCAAAGTAGAGGATTGCTTTGCAGCAAGTCACGTGGTAGCCGCTCTATGAACATTTCCACTGCTTACAGAGCAATCTGTTTGTTAAAACATTTTGTATCTGTTGAAATTCCATTAATGAAGCTACATATTCTAGGGATTTGTAATAATTAAATGTTATTTTTCCTCAGTTCCTAGTGCCCTAGAATAGAGATTCCTGTTCAATTATAAAAATAGCAATTTTGTCAATGGTTAAATATTCTGATTAAGTATTTCCATGAATAAAATTAAAAATTATTAATGTTTCACATTGTTTTATAGTTCAGTGCTACCATGTGACAAAGAGCAGTTGCATTTTGCAATCTGCTGAAAAGAATCTCATCCTGAGTTGAAAAAACTTCTGAAGTATTTTCAGCACTTTTTAAAATTTCAAATATTTACTAGGTTATGTTGGGTCAGGTGACTTTGCAACTTCAGTTTTCCGATTTTCTAAGCAACAAGTAGAAATGCATCCTGAATGCTATTTAAAAGCATCCAAAGTTAGGGATTGTTCACAGTGAAAACTGCAACACCTTCTTGACTATTTGGATGCCAAAGAAGCTCAGGAAGTTGGTTCTGCCAGAATTCAGACCAGAGACTGGCTATTATATCTGAAACTTTCCATCAGCTCTCAAATAATACACACCAAAAAAAATTATTTCAATTCCTAGTAAAATCTCTTACCAAGATTTTTAAGGGCCATGCACTCTTTCAGAAGTGTGTTGGGTTCAAAATACAGGTTCTAGAGCAGTGCAAATACTTCGGCTGCCAATGTTTTACTGAAGTAACTGTGCAGGTGTAGCCAGCATGTGGATGCAACTTTAGTAGCGTAGAAGGGTCGTGTCCGTCTTCCCCAATGAGGAACTTCACATGTAGAAAGCAACCTTATGATCTCATCACAGTACAGGGCTTGAGCTGATTAAATTAAATCAGTGTAATTAGGCATAACTTTTGTACGTAGACAAATCTTCAGCCTTGCATGAACACAGACCAAGAATAAACTTGCTCAGTTTACAAAACACACTGTTAGCTGCAGCCTATCACGCAAACAGGGAGATGGGTTTTTAAATAAACTTAATGAGTTAATGATGCAGCACTGAATGCGTTAAGGAGGGTGAGTTATGTCCCAGGAAAACACTGTGAATAGCAACCTTAGGCACCTGAACCAATTTGTTGAGTTTACCTAGGATGATATTTTTGTGGCTAGTTTGCAAAAGTAGTAGCTGTAAGGAAATACAGTTTTCTGCAGGTTTTTTCCAAGCTTGTTTTTTATTAGCAGATACCTTTCACTCACCAAAACTTCAAGTTCAAACAAAGGTTCTTTAATTCTAGCAATGATTCTTCAGAATATCCAGGGATTACGTATAATAGATTGTGAGTATAGCATGAGCAAACAAGGCATCAATAATAACCTTCTAGCATGGTTTTATCTGGATGTACTGAATTACAAGGAAAACAGTTTTGGATTTTTTCCTAAGTCTCGTGGATCACAGATTGCGTGTTTAAAAGTGGAAAGAGAGTAGCCAGACAAAGGAAAAGAAAAAACATAAAAAGCCTTAAGTTTGCCTGAGTTTCATTATGCTGAAATCCTGACCTCAAATCAATAAAAAAATCCTTTATCTGACACATATTGAGGGATTATAGACTCAACGTTTTAGAGGATGTGTTTGAATAGCATTGACATCAAAACCTTCTGAAAACTGCAGGTGGATTATGAGCTGTGTACTGTTTATATCTGTAAGTACAAGCAGCTGAAGAATTATTTCAGTCTATATATGCTACAGTTTTGCAACTATTCTGCATTTATTTCTTAGGAAATAATTACTAAGGAGTGTGTGTGGGTGACTGTTGGTCAAGGGGTTAATGCACAAGGACTCGAGAGGTCAGAGTTTTCCTTGCAGTTATGTGACAGATGGATTTTGTGTCTGGGGTAGATCAAGTCCTTGTTTTGTATCTCTCTTTCTCTGTAGGTATAACACATGTAGACACAGCAATGGTTTATTGGCAGCACTCAGTGGGCTGCTACAAGATGTGTTTTAATATTTTTGAAAGGTGCATGTAGTTCCCTTTAAAGGTGCAGTATGGCTCCACTAAGTGTTGGGATTTGAAAAACATTTCATAATGGGCAATGCTGGTCTTCCACAAAAGTGATGTCTCCCAGGAATCTCAGCTTAGTGAGTCTGGAAACCACAGTGAAGGCATGCTGCTTAAGCAGTTGTGTTTGAGATGGACCAATTTAGGCTGCTTTCTGCATTTTAAATTGTTCGAACAGCTTTGGTTTGCTGTGGAGAGTGTTAAAGATGCTGAATGCCTCAATGCAATTACCATTTATTTGGGTGCTTTGAGAGCTGTGTAACTTATTCTGGGACATTTAAAACAGTGTTTCTTGGATCATCTCTTACCATATATTCTGTGTTATAAGAACAGGAATAGACAAATGTGTACCAAAGAGGAAAAAAGGAACTTGAAAACAGAAGACAAGGAAAATTACCATGATGAACAAACTATATCTATATCACACGTTATAAACTCAGGGAAATGCTCTAATATTTGATTTAGGAGACACCCATTCCAGAAAGCCTTTGGGAGTCTGCACAGTGTCTTGTCCATTATTTTAAAAATTTCAGCCCTCTGTTCCCTATTGATGGCCAGCTGTCCTAAACCCGAGAAATGTGGGGGAATTAGACTTTTAAAGAGGAACTTAGAAAATGAATGAATATTTATATACATGAAGGTTTTCTCCTTGGTATTCAGGAGGAAAAGGTTTTGCATATTGAAAAAACCCTGTGATATACTTCTAGGAGGGTGTTTGTAATATTCCTAAAATTAGTCTTCTGTTAATTTTCATGTCAAATGCAGAGGCTTACCAGTGGCAGCAGTCTTGTTAATGCAAATCAGGAGAACTGTGGACTAGCGAAAGTAAAGAACGAACAGCCCTGGATCTGCTGTTATAATATTCCTTCTGTTTGACAAGCCCATGCATTATATTTCATGTGTATATTTCATATATATTTTCTGTTTTAAATGAGCATTCAGAGTGTTCTCCTTGACTGCCACTGAGAAATTCAAAATCTAGTTCTGTGTCTAAGTGATGCGTCTTCTATTTTTTAAAATAAAGTTTTCAATCTATATTTCCTCATGTTTCTGTCAGGATGAATGAAAGCTATCTATTTTAAGGACTGACAAAGTTCAAACACAATACATGTGTGATCAGACTTTAGCAAGTAAGTTTTTAGCAATTTTTAGCATTTAGTCCAAGGTTGTGAAGGGGAAATTATTCGGAGCTGTTTATTGTTCTGGCAACAATAAGAATGACAAAATCTCTGCTGGACAAAACAACGAAACATATAATTTGGTGATAGTTAAAGTAAAATGGTGGACAAGTATGCCTGCAGAAATACAGCAGAAGAAAAGATAGATTACACTTAAAACAAAATCTTACCTTTTGTTGGAAGATTTTTCTGATTTTAAGCAGGTGCAGAGTTCTTTCAGGATGTTCGTGGCTCTAGTACATCTCTATGGAGCTCAGCAGATTAAATAATTTCTCTTATTTAGCATCTTTGCTAAACAGTACTGCCTTTATTTAAAATTACCACTTTGTGGCCCCAGCAGCAGCTTGGTGACTGTAAAGGTGATACCTCTGTGTGTTTGGAGTGGGACAAAGATGTTGGTTGATGATTACAGCACCGAGGCAAGCAGGGGAGCTTTGTCTGAAGTTGTGTTGAAGGGTGGTGCTGGACCTTGGAGTGGGCTTTGATTTCCCTATTTCCATGAGTGTTTTGCCCTTCTCTGAGCATACATCTTGTACTACTGTTCACTTTTGCTTTGACTGCCACAGAGCTCGTGTCTTCTGCCATGGAGGCAAGGATCAGGATTAGAGAAACAGCCAATGAAAGAGAGCATTGCACAGTCGAACATAGGAAGAGGTGTGTCAGAAAGACTGAAGAAACCAAATTTATTTTTCTGCTGTGCTGGCTCCTATTAGTTTCTCTTATCATAGGCACTAATTTCACTTGTGTCAGAAAGCTGTGAATTTTTCTTGCTTTCTGATTATAAATGTTAAGACACTTAAACAAAAAAATATATCTATTAGAACAAAAATATTTCATTTGTATGATTGGAAATCTGCTGAACAAAGGTTTTCCTTGGAAAAAAAAATCTATATTATAATTTATGGCCATGCATTTTGCTAAGTCTTAATTAGCAGCTTATTAACAGGTAAAGAGTATGGTCAAGGAAGGTGTTTTTGTTTTTTCAAAATGTTTGGATTTCTTCAGGAAGTAAAATCATCAATGTGTATATTCTATGTATGTATTTGTCTTCCCGTGTCTCCATGCATATAAATGTGTATATATATGTATATCTCAGTGGGAATGCAGATGTCTGTGTGTGTAATATGATGACTGTGACCATATAGCCATTTTCTTCTCTTCTCTTTTCCCCACATTCCTCACTTTTATTTAGGCATTGCATTCTTTCCTCGCGCCTTCTGTTTCTCTTGTCTGTTAAACTTTGGACTTTCCAGGATGGAATCTGCCTTTTACTGTCTGTCTTCTGTCCATGCATAGTGCCTGGTAGAATGGGATGCAGTTGTGAGTTGGGCTTTCTAGTCTTTGGTCATTTTGTATCACAGCTCAAAGGGACTGAATTTATTTTGTTGGGCTGATAAAAATGAGTTCTGACTATTGAGCAGTTGAGCAATCGAACAGAGATAACAGTCTTTTACATATGTAATGAGAGTAACATGCAGATAATGGCTATTTTTATCTTTGATGGTGGCTTTGTTTTTCTTGGATAACAATATAATTAATTTTTATCAATAAAATTAATATTTATCATATTAAAAGAACAATGACTTTTAAAGTTATGTATTTTTTTGTTGGTAAAAAAAGGGAATTATATATTTAAGATTACTTATTGGGAAGTGTGTGATAACATATTGAAGTAAATTAAAGCTGCAACATGAAAGGCAAATACTGTTGCACAATTTTTTTTTTTTTTTTTTTTTGCAATCTGCTTTGATGAAGTCTCTGTGTGCAATAGATCCTTGGAAGCAAGGGAGAAAGTCATTGATAGTGAAATTGTTTACTTGGCTTATAGAACCCCCTTTCCAACTTTAGTTCATAAACTTCTGGTCAAAAAAACCCCCTGCTTGAAAATGTTTTTCTTGGTAAAGGCCAAAATAATAAATTACAGTGCCTACTGGAATTCTGTATATCTGTTATTTTTGTATGTTATGAGTAGCAGATTGGAACCATAACTGTTTCCGTTTTAAAGTACAACTTTTCAATGTGTAGATAGGTAAGTACTGTATATTTAAAATAACTTTAAAATTGTAAGAAAGACACCAAATATAGTATGTAACTATTTAAAATTTAATTAAAAATTTTAAACTTCAAATGTTCATCTTTGTAATTCCTGAGAAACATGCAGAGTGCATGTACAGTTGCAGGTACTTTTAATAGTTGTGCAGGAAAAGAGGTTCTAGTCCAGCACAGTGTGAATGAAAAAAATAACCTTCAGTGTAGAGCAGTTTTATATTTTCACATTGTCCTATAAGCAACCTAGTGTATATTCTTGCATTGTAAATTAGTTGATTTGTAATCCTGGTGACAATTTAGGATGAAGGAATTTGTTTGGATTTCTCTTTGTTCTCTGAGGATTTAACCTTTTATCTGTCTTTCCGTAGCAGAGATAAGATTTTGGATGAGTTGAAGATGGCTTCAGTCTGTTAAAATAAAAGGCAACCTCAGTTCCTAGGGTGCTGGTGTGATGATTTTACTGAAAAGTTTTTATAATACTAAAATAAGGCAATTAATAAAATAAGGAAATTTATATTTGCTGTGCTGATACGCGTTTGCAGATCTTAAATTCGCTGTGTTTTGGGGGGTGTTTATTACTTCCTTTTTATGGGATCAAAACATCTACCCAGGCAGGGACATATTTTCTTAAGGTATGACAGGAGACGAGTGACAATCCAGCAGATTTTACAAGATCCCTGATTACCCATTAATTTTCCCAGTGACCAACATTCAATTATGAGGATATTTGATATCATGAACTCATCACAAAAGCAGACCAGTGATTTCTGCCCACTCGTAATTACCTTTTAAGGTAAGAAATATGTTACTATTTTGGAATACTATCTATGCTCTAGTAAATTAAGGGGGTTAGTTCATAATTGTATTATTGTAAAGTTTCCTGTGTGTGTATCATAATTTGCTATGATGGCAGAACTGTGAGGAAGCATGCTGGATTGAACATCCCAGCGTGGGATAATTGACAAACGTTGCCTGGATCATCTGCTCTGACGACAGCAGCTCCAGGCTGCCCTCAAAGGTACACAGTTGTATATCTACACATACTGATTAAAGGGAATATTGGTTAAAATCTGCACTCTGTGGAGACTGGCTTAGATAAGAGTTGTAGTTTCTAGGTTAAACTTATGTACGTGGGAAAGACATTCTGTGGTCCTTATATTCTCATTCGTATATCTACTGTTAAGAAGAAACTCCTGCTTCATTGCTTTTTGTTTTGTTTCTTGGGTTTTGTTCTATTGTTTTTATAACAACTAAAAAATGTCTTGTTTTTGACAAATTCCCTAAGGAAATGTGTTGAATCTAATGAATCAGAGGTTGATTCCAATTCAGTCCATCCACTAAGGGTGGTTGAATCCTTGGTCTGTGTCCTTAGAGTTTGAATTCAACTGACTTGATCTGCTTGACTAACAAAAATCCAGTTTTGAGGACTGCTACCAAATATGTATAAACAAAGCTGAGCAGAGACATGGGCTTTACAGGTGTTTTTGTAGCTGTATCATCAAAGCCCATGCCACATTTTCCCAGCCTCGGGGATGCCATCCTATTCTTCTTCCCCATGCCATGCATTTCTCTCTTCCCAGGTTTCTTTCTGCTTGCTCAAGAGGACAGAAAGTATGGCAGAGCAATGTTGATAGCAACAACAAATCAATATACATCCAAATTGGATTAACCAAACTTTGCTTTTATTATCTCAGCCAGGGCAGGCCAGTAATCAAATCTTTAAAAATCGAGTTCCTTACCTTCCCTCTACTCAATAACTGTACATAGGACCAGAGGACATAACACATGGAACTTTTCTTTCTGAGAAACTTTTATTTCTAGAAATCCGTCATTCAATAATTCTCCAAATCTGAAAATGTATTGATTGCATGTGAATTACTTTTGCTCCTTTTTTCCTCTTCTTTGAATTCATCTGACAGCTGATTTCCAGCATTTTCTCCTTGAAGTATCCTTTAGGCTCTTTCCATACTGCTCTCCACTGCTGTCCTCTGGTGCGCGTTCGTGTTAACCTTTAACATACCTTGACTACACTACTTACCTTTAGGACATCTCTTCTTGTGTCTGCAAATAATTTATACTGATTTGCTAAGTTATCAGCAGAAGACAGGAAGTGGGAGCACAAAAGTATCTGCAAATACTGATTTATCCTAGTTAGATTGCCTGCTAGTCAATGTGTATCTGGGAACAGTCCATGTACCGCTTTGTTGTCTGCTAGAATTCTTCATTCTGGGCCTTTTTGGTAAATATATTGACAATATAAACTTTTCTAAATATTTTTAGGTGTTTTCTCTTAAATCAGTGACAGATTTTATCTTCCTTCCAACTAGTACAATCTTCAATAGGAAAGCTATACCTACTGACTAATATCTTTTTATTTATGTACTTCCAAATAGCCTATTCTCTTTTAGGAATTAACTCAGCAATCCTTTGTAGCTTTCCTGCAGCTTTTATCTGCAATTACCAAATTGATCCTTTAAAGAGACTTTTTTTCTTCATATTGTTACTGTAGTCAACAATTAGACTTGGTCTGTTTCATTTACAGTGAGTGTAATATTAGAAATCTTGTTCTTGACTTTATATCTCCTAAGTATTATTCTCCTTTCTTTTAAATTCAGTTTTCCAACACTTCATCATGTGTGTGTAGTTGCCCTTAAAAATGTTAGACAGATAGATCTGTTAGTTCTAAAAACTTTCATATCCTCAAGTAAGAAAATATTCATGCTTTATGGGTGTGGGATGGCAGAATATAGATATTTGCACTGGGAAAAAATTTGTACTGTCTTCCACACTATTAATTTCCCAAATGCTAGCTGCTACTGTTCTTGGTTTCAGTCTTATTCAATCCTTCTCAAATTGTCTCTACCTTATCTTCTCATCTACACAGTGAAGGCTTGGAAAGGAGAAATTTACTCCCAAGTGTGATCTGTGTAGCTCAGGAAGGATTTTTCCTGGCCTGTTACACCCTACAGAAATTCTGCTAGATAGCTTTAAGACCACGAGGGCTTTTTCTTGCTTCTTGACCCGTTCAGTGTTTAAGTAAGAATCCTAATTTTGTTTCTCTGATATCTTGGTTATTTAAACTCTGTGTACTTACTCATTCTATCTCAGTGTTTTTAGAGAAAGTGCAGAGATTTTAGGAAGCTTCTAAGCGGTCAGGCTGGCTCCGGCTCTGGGTCCATCACAGCTGGAGTTGATCTAAGTTAGGGCTGCCTTGTCCTCTCCTCAATTGGCTCTGGCTCTGTGTTTCCACCTTCTACGCTGCGCTGGCACTGGCTCTTGTCTGACCCTTCTGTGAATTGCTCCTTGGAGCAGATCTGGCTGAAAAGTCTTTTTGTTTCGTTGTTTTTTGTTTTTTTTTCTTCGCTTTTGTGGGGTTAGCTTACAGACGAGCAGCCTCCCTGGGCTGGCTCCTGCACACTTACGTGGGTGTTAGTGCTGAGGCAAGGGAAAGAATAGAAAGCCTTGGTTGGTAGACGAGGCTCTGACGACCGGAATTCTGTGTAGATTTAAGGTGCCATCGGATCCCAGCCTCAGGCTGCAGTTCCACCTTTTCTCTGGCCCGATCTCCACACCAGCACCCATTCCCTGCTGCTGTTTCCTCTGGGGCCAGCACTAGTTTTGTGTAGCTGCATTATCCCAAATCACAGCAGACCCCCTCTCCCTGCCCCCCAAGCCCACAGCAGTTGCTTCAGCTGACAGAGCATGGAGCCATGTAATGTTACTGCTGGCAGTGAGGATGGAGCAAGAAAAGTGCATTTTTAAAAAAAAAAGTAAAAAAGTGAAAAAAGTAAATGCCACTCATTAAGCCATGTAAAGTAACAATGGAATTGCAGCTAGAGAACTATATATATACATATTACATTTTACCAATGAACCAACCTGTTTAGCCTTGACATGGCTTTTAAGAAGACTCTTCTTGAATGGAAGATTGTTCTCCCCCATCTCCTCCTCCCACACGTAACTTCCAGTTTAAGTCTTTTGGTAGCCACCTGCAAGCCTCTGTCAATATAAATTCCAGGTCTGGCATCTCTCATATTCCAGAAATCCATTATGTATTTTTACACATACATACATGTAATTCCATTTGTGTGTACAGAGAAAATCAATAAAGCAGTAGGGTTATGGAAAAACCCCACAACTTTAACAGATTCTCATTGAAAAATAATTTCATATGGTTCCCTGAAGTGTGATTCCCTGAAGTAGATTCATAGGGAAGGAGTAGGCTGATCCTATTGGCCTGTGGTGTAAATGATGACTTTTCCTTTAGCCTTTTATGCAGATGATGATCTGCCCCTTGATACCCATTCTGCAGTAACACAAAGCAGGGAATGACAAAAGATAGGTAGTAAGACTAGACAAGAGTTGCAATTACTGTGCAAGCTGGAATTCATCTCACTTGCCTTAGTCTCTAAAATACTGGTATCCAGCCTAAATTAATTGTTTCTAGGTCCTTTTTAAGATGGAAGAAAGGGACAGACTTCTCCAGTGCCAGTGTCTCTTCTACTTCATGGGCAAGCTGGGCGATATTGAAATGTACTATGGTGACACCTCTCTGTATGTATGTATTTGATTATAAAGGAATTCTGCACAATTCGCTTAAACTAAACAGCTACTTTTAATTTCCTGAACTTTTATGAGCCACAAACTAAGTCGAAGCTCAATTATCGTATGCACAAATTTTTATTCCCTATAAGTGTGGAAAACCTTTATATGACTGTCAGCTTTTTTGTATTAGCTAACTGCAAATATTTCATCAACTTATAAGTTACTCTTTACACAGACAGGAGTACATCCATCTTTAAGAAGTTCTGAATTTCTGAGAAGTATAGTGATTTGAACCAGAAAGAAATTTTAAGCAAACATCAGAGAAAATATATGATCTTTGGGTTTTACATAAAAAAAAATCTAAAATAAAATAATGCTGGCAACTTTACTGTGTTTTGGCAATAGCTTGCTTATTGAACACAGGGCTATTTATTTAGTCCACTGAGTATGTTCATGAAACCTCAGTAAATTTTTGAAGTAAAATTTGCAAGTAGCATAAAACTCTAGCTGGCTAATAACAGGATATTCTCTGCATAAATGGGCTTAAAAATAATGATAAAAAAATGATAAAAATGATAAAAAAAATAAATAAATGATAAAAAAAAAAAAAGAAATCCAGATTTTAAGGAGTAGTATCTCTGCATCGAAAGGGCAAGAGTCTAAATCTAAATGTAAGTGTAAAAGCTGGAAAAGATTGAACATATGTTATTACCCACCAGCACAATATTAAATGCAATTATTTTCTTTCTGCTAAAATCTTGAATATATCTTGCAACACAACCTCAAAGAGTCCCCTGCTGCTGTTGATTATAGTGAATCCCACTTCCTGCCACCCAGTAAGTCTTTGCAATTTTCTCTTTTTCGCCACCCTGTGGAGATAAATAATGTATATTAATGTGGAAATATGAACAGTAAAATCTCTTAATATTCTCCACAAAATAAAGCTTCTCTCTAAATCAAAGGATTTGTATCATTCATTAATTTTTTGAGAAAAAAAAGCAAGTTCTTTATGTTAGGCCTTTGAAAAGTTTGAATCTCACTCTAGGAAAACAAGTGTACCAAATACTGTGTAGGAGAGGGATGAGTTTTTTTGAATTGAAAAAAGGGTTTGGTATAGTGTACTACATTTAAACCAGAGATTTTAGTGTTTTCCTTTCTCAGACTCCTTAAATAGGCCTTGACAAATCCCTGTTTCACTTCCTTTGACCCAGAACGTTAGGAAGTGTGTCAGAATTTTGCGTTGTTTTTCAGGAATTGCTCCCTGTGCTGTGAACACGACTGTGGAGGATGTTCTATAAAAGGTTCTTCATGTGTGGCTACGACAAAAGTGTGCATTCGTATCTAATACCCTGCTAATTCCACACTCAGCTCTCCCCATTTTTGTACATTAAAAAAACATAACATAGCAAATTTCCTTTGCAACTGTAGGTTCTAGAAAGGACAAGAAAAGCAAAGGCAGAAGCTGTGACCCCCTGAATGCTGCTTTACGATCGAGGCTGAGGTTTCAGCGTTTAAGTGGAAAATTGCCATACTAAAGAAATGGCTGCTGGCTGACTATGTGAGTTGGGGATCTGGGGTGTGTGTGACCACACTGATTCTAAAGTGCTCTCTTTTTGCTTAACATGTTTTTCCTTTTAATTCCAACTTCCAGGAACATGAGCTCTTTTGATGAACACCGTAAACATTTCCTAAGTTAATTTAAAAAAAACCCCAACCCTATAATGCTAACTTTGGGCATACCTTTCTTTTGCTTAAATGAGAAAGCTAATTGAAAGAAATGTTCAATCCAGAAAAAAAGAAAAGAATTTTAGAAAAGGAAAGAAAGAACCTCCCCAGGACAGAACCCTTAGTCACCAACATTTCAGATGGCAGTCTGAGGAGTCTAACCAATCCATATTATTAAAATACCATCAAATTAAAATAACGGCAAAATACTGAGACAGAGGCAAATTGTGTCCCCTCCTCTGTGGTTGTGGCAGGCCAGCAGTCAAGGACCCAGCCAGGAGTGTAATTTCTGTGAGAAGGAGGGGAGGGAGAAGGGAGGATACCTTTTGTGTTCTGGGCTGGGGAATGTGGCACTAGAAAAAGTGGGCAGTTGTGAGCTGCGTTTTATTAGTTGGTTTGGTCCTTGGCAAACGCCAGTGCAGCACCAGTGCAGACTGTTACTGGCTGAGGGAGAAGCTGTTTCCTTCTTTTGTTCTCTTCTGCCCTACCAATAACAGCTGCTGGGAAGGTATTTTCCCCATGGTGTTTTGTTGAAAGGTAGACAAAATATTTTCAATTATCCCTTGCTGTTAGATTTCTGTGTAAATAATTTGTGTTATGGTAAAAATCCATCCAAGGCAGGAAGACTGTTTGCTACTTTCAGCCCCAATTCTGTAAACATTTCTATGCATGTTTAGTTTTCACCATGTGAGCAGTATCCACTTGGGTGAAGTTAAGGATGGCTGTTGCTGCACGTTGGAAACTTGACCTACTTTGCATATCATTATGCATGTAGCACACTTTTAGTCCAAGAGAGCGGCCCGGAGATGGGAAGTCTGAGTTGTGGAAGAGTCCATCGAGGAAATGAAATCTGGCCAACTAATGTGAATTAAATATTTTTGTACCTTAATGTAATATATTCATTCACAACTGGAGAAGTAGTAGGAATAACATAGGCATTAACAAAAATTAGAATTTATTCAGTGGCTGAGGCAGAAACCAAAAGCAGCTTGGATGGTGGCAACACACAGGTGATTTATGAGTGCCTTTTATGATTAGAACTGCAGATTTTGGAATTATTTTACACTTTGCAAAGAGAGCTTTTTTCTGTTTTGTTTTGGGAATGTAGATATGCCAATATTTCCAAAATTTTTAATGTCAAGTCAGCCATGCATCATCTTACTTGTACCAGAACCTTGTAATAGCAATATTTAAAAATCCTTCTATCGAATGTGATGCAGGATTTTAAGTGTGAAGGATGAAGCTCATTGCTAGCTATGAGTATTTCCACACATTATCTATTCCATTAACTTCTTTCCTGATACTGCAAAAGTTTAGACTCCCAGAACTACAGAGAGTGAATAATTCTATTAGTGTAAATGGGACTCCTACAAATGTGTGAAGTGAAATGTGCACGTGAAACGAGCGGGGCTGGGGCTTTTAATGGGAATCTTGTTATGCATAAATATAATTGGTGTGTGAGGAGTCTTTCATGAATTAAGTCCCCCTACCAACAGGCTCCCTCCATGCAGAGAAACAGGGTAAGATGCAAAAGGGTAGGCCCCAGGTTTTTAGAGACATATGCCCACATTTGCACGCATCTGACAGAAGCAGATATGGATCTGTCTAAACTGAGCTCGAGGCAGGCATTCTTAGCATTTTTTCTACTCAAGTCACTTGGTGTAAGTGACTTGTTCAGAAACACTCTGTAGGTTTGTAGCACAGCCAGGAATAGAACCCACATCTCCTGACTCACACTTATAGACCAGACTTCTGCTCAAATTTGTGTGAAAACTTAATTGGCCGTGTTTCTTTGTGAGGGGGAATTTATTAATATTGCTGCTACCTTGCAGTGCTTTGTAATTTTCTTGATATGATCCCATTCAATAAAGGTGTAGAACTGAACGTGAGCTTTCTCTGAGTAGATGCAGAGCATCTGGTTTATACAACTGGTTTCCCACCAAAAAGGAAAACTTGGAACTGTTGATTTTTAATGCACAGATCTTGTGCTGTTGCAATGTTAAGAAGTCCTTGTTGTTATGAATGTGCATTATGAGTATATTGTACACAGTCCTGGTATGCAAATGTGTAGCATTCAGAGAAGTGAAATAATTCTGTGTTATTATTATCTTTGTAAATTGCATCTTAAGAGTTTGTTGAGGACTTTACGACGGCAGTTTTCTATAGTCACAGCTATACAGCACAAAGTGTTTCTTTCATTATTAACAATAACCGAGCCAATGAAAATGCTTTTAAATATACACCAGACAAGCAGTTATCCAGCTCTTCCTTCTTACCATCCACAAACCATCTTTTAGCATCTTATAAACGAGCATGTAAAATAGCTTTGTAAACATCTGCTTTTCATTGTTAATTGTCAGGGAAAACTAGAGATTTAAATGCTTCTTTTGTAGCATTCCTTAATCCTATCAGAAAGGAGAGCTCTAGATGCTTCTCCTTTCTCACTGCAGATAGCTTCCGTAGGCTGGGGGCTTTCTTCTTTTTTCCTTTTAATTTTTAAAAACATATTGATAGTTTTTATTTACTTACAAACAGCTTGTTTCACATCTCAGTTTGAAAGGTCTTGCACATTCTAGTCACTGTGGCAACTCAGTAAATTTAAACTAAAAATACACTATGTAATTATTGATTGCAGTATAAAATGTGTTGAAAATCTAAATTTTTTTCTCATTACGATCTGCTCGGTATTTTCTTTCATATATAAACTATCAGGTTAGCTATTGTATCATGCATATGGAATAAGAAAACAGGAGTATATGGTCACACTGCCCTATAACATAAAATATAATAAATAAGAAATTTACACTACTACAATACATTTATTATTTTTTTAGAAACACTGCCTTTATTTTGGTTAGCTTTTCTGTTCTAATAATCAAGTCATTAATGTCAGTGGAGTGTGTCTGGCAATGATTTACTTAAGGTAGCATTCATAACACACAGTAGCTGCATTATACAGGAAAAATAAATCTATTCATGTTACATTTCCTACCTTTAAAGCTTTTTTTAAAATCTTGTATTATGGTCTTGGATTTGTAACATTTGACTTTTCGCTTCTTGCACACAGAAAAGGAACATTGATGATTTAAAACTATTTCATGTTCTATATTTCTTGAACAGGAATAAATCTTCTTTTACATTTTTTTTTTCAAATCTGCTTCATTTGGGAAAAGACACTTTTTTCACTTAAAGTTTGAATGTTTCCGTAACTTTCATCTTTAATTTTGGTGTTTTGAAGTCAAAGTCTGCTTAACTAATTCCTCCAGCGCAGTCAGTATTTTAGAATCATTTTGATTTCTCCCTGTTTTGTTGATTAAATAATAATTGAAGGGTACCATTACCTATTAATGTTTTTATTCCTGCTGTTCAATATTTACTTCTAGAACTTCCTAAAAGAATTGTTACACGGACCTCAGCATTACTGCATGTAAAATTAATTGAAATGACATATTGTTGCAGTTTCTATGACAACCATATCATGATGCTGATGCTCTCAAAAATTTATAAACTACTATTTCAACTATGCTAATAGCACTGAGTAGAGTTAACATTTATTTACTTAATATTCTTATTAGAATCAAGCTTTCAATACTTCATTTAAAAAAATCAGAAAAAGGTGTACACTGGTATTTTTTGTTTGTCTGATGTTGGTTTTTTTGTGAAGGAATTCTGGCTTTCTGTGAGAACCTTTTTAAAATCTAACTCTGCTGTGTTATGTTGATGACGAGCTTATTCACTCAAAACAAAGAGAATGTATATATCATCACTCACAAACTTTTAAGTATGACATTCCAAAATAACTCTTACAGTGCAATCCACTGCAAAAGCCATTCCTGGTTTGCTAGTGGAATGTTTAAAGGCAATTTATTCCTATTTCTATTGTCCTAGATGCTAAACCTCAAATGCTTGTGATATGAGAGTACTGATTCACTGGCATGACTTACATAAATAAAGTCACAAGCTTAAGCGTCTTCAGGACCAGGCACGGAGTTATAAACCCCCTAAAAATATTTACTTATATTACTGCCTTATTTTATTGTAAATGTGAAATGTGAAAAGGCTTTGCCTGGTAACTTGAGTATTTTTTTTTTTCCATATTAAGTACATACCTTTAGTATAATCACGTTATTCCATCAATCTGCAGGCTTTTAGAAGTTAGCTGATTTTAGCAGTTTGACAGGGAACTCTATTACTCAGGCAACACTCACGTTGGAATCAATGAGTGTTTTACTTGAGTAAAATATTTAGGACCAATGTAAGATGCCTTATTCAAGTTACTTCATAATTATATAGATTGCAATGACTTAAAAATAGTGAGCTTTGCTCTCCAAACATAGTAATTTTATTCAGTCTAACTTGCACTTATTAAAAAAGTGTGTTTTCTATTCAAAATGCATGATTTTCATGTATAAGGCTTATTGATCATTGATCCAAATAGGAAATAAAACACCTTGATCTTTCAGTCATTTGTCTTAGGAAGATTCCAAACCAGTAAAATCACATTTACTTCACTTCAGTCTTAAATCTGATATTACGCTGGAAAAATGTTTCATATAATTGAATGTTCAAATACGTTGAGATCATGTCGCATTTCAGTTCTACCAGTATGAATGCTTTCAGCAGTTTCTGCCCAAGGTTCCCGGTTTACTAAGCTATATTTAAACATGTTTTGAAAGATTTATACAGTGATCTGCTTCTTAGTCAACTTTGTTGCAAGAAGTTACTACAGCATATTTGGGTAAGAAAATGTGAAATGCGTGAAGAGGAGGGGAGGGAGGACATGGCCGTACTACCCATGTGGGATGTACCATGATGTTTACAAGCTCCAAATAAAACTGGACCGTCCAAAACAATTCTGTACCCCAAAATATCTTTGTAGACATTTTAACCTCTTGTCTTGGTATTTTCTAAAGTGTTAATCCTTGCTGGCATCATCATTCAGATTCTCTTTGTAAGAAGCATGCACTTTACATGCACAGGACTTGAGCTTCTAGATGAAACAACTGGCAGTGACATGAGCCTACAAGATTAGGCCATATTGTCACAAATCCAAAGGAACATCTTAAACCAAATGCAATTTATAAGTGCATAGTGGCAGTAATATAAAATACAAAATCGTTGGCCTATCTTGAGGATTCCTTTTATTTCTGTTTGTGTGGCTTGTGTATGTGGCTAAGTGGTAATACATTTATTTGCAGTGTGGGCCAGTCTTCAGGTCAAAGACAGCTTTGTTTATTTATTCTAGCCTTCAGGGTAGTTTTAAAATATTTTTGTTTGGTTTTATTTGGGTCTTTTTGTTTGTTTGTTTNCCTTTTATTTCTGTTTGTGTGGCTTGTGTATGTGGCTAAGTGGTAATACATTTATTTGCAGTGTGGGCCAGTCTTCAGGTCAAAGACAGCTTTGTTTATTTATTCTAGCCTTCAGGGTAGTTTTAAAATATTTTTGTTTGGTTTTATTTGGGTCTTTTTGTTTGTTTGTTTGTAGTGTTTTACTCACTATCTTGTTTGTAGCACACTAGTTTTGTCAGGGACTTTGAAAATTGTGCTTTGCTGGTGCGGTTATGTTTTGTTTGAGAGAGGTGGGTGTAGGAAACAAAAATAAACTGAGGGAATAATTGCAGTATTACAA
Organism: Oreocharis arfaki; assembly: GCA_013398015.1. Taxonomy (NCBI): domain Eukaryota; kingdom Metazoa; phylum Chordata; class Aves; order Passeriformes; family Paramythiidae; genus Oreocharis; species Oreocharis arfaki. Next base: position 549,337 of record VZRR01009671.1, read on the forward strand.
TAGAAAGCCTATACATGCTCTGTTGAATTCCAGTATGAGCTGTCAGAATGGGACATTGCCAGTGGGAAAATAAAAGCACCGTGGTGTGCTGATAGGGGTTTGCAGTCATCATGTTTTAGCAAGGGCTTTTCTGTCACTGAGATTCTAGGGGAAGATCCTCAGCAACTTTCATGTTCACCACTGATTGAGAGCTTACTCTGGGCTGGAATATAAAATAGGGCTGCTCTGGGCTGTAAGGGGGTCCTGTAGCACGAGTCCCCTCCCAGCCCCTCAAATGTACATGCAGGTATAGCTCTACCTGGCATAGGTCTTCCAGTCCTTCCGTTCACAAGACAAGCTCTGCTATTCCCAGCTGAAGCTGGGAAAATTGGTATGATATGTGAGGCTACACAGGTGCATGCTCAAGGAAGAAATGCCTTAGTATGAGTGTGATGGTTCTTTTAAATGTCTCTTGCATGGCTTTGGGTTGCTTCTGAAAAAGTACATTTAAAATCACTGTTAATCTTGATCTGCTTTTTTGTATGTTAGCGGCGGTTTATGGTCATCCTGCTGTACGGAGATGGGAGTAGAAAAATGATTAAGATGACAAACAGGCAAATCCAGCTGTTAGGTGAAATTCCCAGATTAGGAGCAGCAGATACATTTCAGTGGAAATGTTTGCACCTTCCACAGTCATGCTGCTGTTTTTCTACTTTTATGCTATACATGAAAAGCATCAGGTATCCAATCTTAAGGTGATTCCTAATCACAGATGAACATAATTGCCATTTTTTGGAGCTTGTTGTTAGTGTTCTCATGGTTCATCTGCTGAGCTTACTCCGCCAGTGCAACTAGTAGCTAAGAGTTAAGTGGCTTCAACCTTGTTGGTGCAGTCAGTGATTTTCTGGGTGCCAGGATGCCCTGACATGATGGATGCTTTCCAGTAGCCGGGATGCTTTCCACCAGCTGCTAAAAGCCTCCTGAGAGGAACCCCCTTCTGGGTTAAAGCTTTTCATGAGAGGTAAGTGATGTGTTGTGCCCCTATGAAAATGGATCTGTCTCCTACGGTAGATCCATTCCCATAGTTTTTGTGTGCCTGGAGCGTGCCTAAGAAACTCATCGTGCTGAGCCTTGTCCGCAACTTTTAGCAGTGTCACCCCAGGTGCTGTCCAGGAGTGGTGGCAACCTCGTCTTTCTTCTTTGCTTTTTTCCCATTCCCCTTCCATTAATATAAATATAATCAAAACCGCAGCCTCAAACTTGAAATCAGCTAAAAGACCTGAGAAGGAAAAATCTTCCAGGAAAGCCCGGGCAAGTGCAACCGGCCTGATTTTCAGCCGGGAAAGGAGGCAGAAACAGGTTGGGCAGAGGAGCCAGCAGTGATCCTTGGCACACGCTCCGAGGGGACAGTGCCTNGGCGCTCGGTACGGGGCCCGCGGCCGCCTCACGGTGGCGCGGTAAGCACATGGAGAGGCCCGGGCGCGGGCAGCCGGGAGCGCGCTCCGCTCTGCCTCCCTTGGAATAGCAGTCCCGGTAATGTTTCGGATAAATCAAACCGCTGCTACAGCGGCGCAGGGACGGGAGATGCGCGANTCGTTGGCCTATCTTGAGGATTCCTTTTATTTCTGTTTGTGTGGCTTGTGTATGTGGCTAAGTGGTAATACATTTATTTGCAGTGTGGGCCAGTCTTCAGGTCAAAGACAGCTTTGTTTATTTATTCTAGCCTTCAGGGTAGTTTTAAAATATTTTTGTTTGGTTTTATTTGGGTCTTTTTGTTTGTTTGTTTGTAGTGTTTTACTCACTATCTTGTTTGTAGCACACTAGTTTTGTCAGGGACTTTGAAAATTGTGCTTTGCTGGTGCGGTTATGTTTTGTTTGAGAGAGGTGGGTGTAGGAAACAAAAATAAACTGAGGGAATAATTGCAGTATTACAATAGAAAGCCTATACATGCTCTGTTGAATTCCAGTATGAGCTGTCAGAATGGGACATTGCCAGTGGGAAAATAAAAGCACCGTGGTGTGCTGATAGGGGTTTGCAGTCATCATGTTTTAGCAAGGGCTTTTCTGTCACTGAGATTCTAGGGGAAGATCCTCAGCAACTTTCATGTTCACCACTGATTGAGAGCTTACTCTGGGCTGGAATATAAAATAGGGCTGCTCTGGGCTGTAAGGGGGTCCTGTAGCACGAGTCCCCTCCCAGCCCCTCAAATGTACATGCAGGTATAGCTCTACCTGGCATAGGTCTTCCAGTCCTTCCGTTCACAAGACAAGCTCTGCTATTCCCAGCTGAAGCTGGGAAAATTGGTATGATATGTGAGGCTACACAGGTGCATGCTCAAGGAAGAAATGCCTTAGTATGAGTGTGATGGTTCTTTTAAATGTCTCTTGCATGGCTTTGGGTTGCTTCTGAAAAAGTACATTTAAAATCACTGTTAATCTTGATCTGCTTTTTTGTATGTTAGCGGCGGTTTATGGTCATCCTGCTGTACGGAGATGGGAGTAGAAAAATGATTAAGATGACAAACAGGCAAATCCAGCTGTTAGGTGAAATTCCCAGATTAGGAGCAGCAGATACATTTCAGTGGAAATGTTTGCACCTTCCACAGTCATGCTGCTGTTTTTCTACTTTTATGCTATACATGAAAAGCATCAGGTATCCAATCTTAAGGTGATTCCTAATCACAGATGAACATAATTGCCATTTTTTGGAGCTTGTTGTTAGTGTTCTCATGGTTCATCTGCTGAGCTTACTCCGCCAGTGCAACTAGTAGCTAAGAGTTAAGTGGCTTCAACCTTGTTGGTGCAGTCAGTGATTTTCTGGGTGCCAGGATGCCCTGACATGATGGATGCTTTCCAGTAGCCGGGATGCTTTCCACCAGCTGCTAAAAGCCTCCTGAGAGGAACCCCCTTCTGGGTTAAAGCTTTTCATGAGAGGTAAGTGATGTGTTGTGCCCCTATGAAAATGGATCTGTCTCCTACGGTAGACCCATTCCCATAGTTTTTGTGTGCCTGGAGCGTGCCTAAGAAACTCATCGTGCTGAGCCTTGTCCGCAACTTTTAGCAGTGTCACCCCAGGTGCTGTCCAGGAGTGGTGGCAACCTCGTCTTTCTTCTTTGCTTTTTTCCCATTCCCCTTCCATTAATATAAATATAATCAAAACCGCAGCCTCAAACTTGAAATCAGCTAAAAGACCTGAGAAGGAAAAATCTTCCAGGAAAGCCCGGGCAAGTGCAACCGGCCTGATTTTCAGCCGGGAAAGGAGGCAGAAACAGGTTGGGCAGAGGAGCCAGCAGTGATCCTTGGCACACGCTCCGAGGGGACAGTGCCTTCCAGCAGGGGGGTCGGGGGGGGAACTTACAGGGAGCGGTACCGGCGGGAGGAGCGGGCCGGGATGCACTTTGCCCTACTCACCCCACTCCCCTGGGGAGCGCCTAGCGACGGCGAGACCGGCGGAGGAGGGAGAAAGTCTCTGGTCAGGGGATTAAGGAAAACACCGGTGTGGTGCTTTCGTTTTGTGTATTCCCGTCTCCCTCAATTCTCCTTAAATTCTCCCCGTCTTTCCCCGGCCCGTGAGAGCGGGCGGGAGGCAGCGGCGTGCGCTGTCCCGGAGCCCCGGGGGCTGCGGGCTGCCCGCGGCTGAGCCCGGACCCCCCCGTCCGCCCTCGGCGGGGTCCCCGCGGCCGCGGCGCGTTCGGCTGGCCCGGGAGCGCAG
>VZRR01009671.1:558874-681374 GCA_013398015.1 Oreocharis arfaki
GAGGCTCTCCCAGTGCTTTGTGCCACACTGGATCCCGAGGAGGTAACCAGGAAAACCAGCCCTATTGTGTTGTATACCTGTTGTTTGCTGTGGTGTGTAGTGCTGCGTGGCTTGGTGGCGGTGGCGGTGGTTTAATGGGTTTTCGCTGGATTTATGTCGCTTTGCAGGAGAGAATCCGGTTCCCCCTGCGCTGTCTTTAATGGGTTATTAGTTGCAATTGAGTGAAGCAGCAGCGTCCGGAGATAGATCTGTTGTTTAGCGTTTAACATTGCTGAATTCACCCCTTCCCCCCGCCTCCCCCTGCACGATTATTTACTTTTATATCACGAGGATGTTGTGTTTCTTTTTTATTTTTCTTTTTTTTTTTTTTCCTCTCTTTAGGGAAAAGTAGTTATAGTCTCGTCCCCATGCGAGTTTCCGGGGCTGTTTGAATCTCGAGGTTTCCGAGACGTTAAGGGACCCCAGTACCTTGAAATCACAACACTTTCTCATCCTTCCCGAGTAGAGTTTATTTTAAAATGTAGTGACAGATCAGCGTTGTATTTTAAGATCACCCACGGCAGGCGAACACATGGTGCGGGAAGATATTGTACGTAAGGAACTAACACGAGAGGGAGAAAGAGAGGAAAAATAAAATCCGGAATAAATCTTTGAGAGCGGAGCGCTGCTGTCATTGCTCCGAAGTGCTCGCGTGGGTTTCTCCTGGCGGATAACCCCGAGAGACGCGGGATGGAGAAAGGCGAAGGGAGTTTAGTGGTGCTTGTGGGTTCTGCGCTAAGTTTGAGGTGGGTGAGTGCTTTGAAGTTGGCCAGGGACGGCTGCGGGGAGCACACAAAGCTGCGGGAGCGGCGGCGGCCATGCCGCGCTCGGCCACGGCGCGGCGCTGTCCCGAGGAGCCGCCGCGCTGCGCCGCCGCCTTACCTCTCCCAGCAGAGCCTTCGGATAAAGTTGTGCCGAAAACTTTAAAATCGATATCGCACCCTAATTTGTGATACGCAAGGAGGGGGGAAGAAGGCAGTCCATCATCAGAGAGCTCTATTTACACCCGGGGAAGGGGAGATGCGTGCCGCTTTGTGGCAACAGTCGACTCGGGATTTCTTGCTGCCTTAGCTCTTTGCCGGAGGTCATGCAAATCGACCTTAAAAGAATGCATAAGCCATAAATTAAAATAAACCCTTAGCCAGAGGCTGATCCATAAGTAGACAATACCTAACCTGGACAAAACGGCTTCCTTTGCGAGCTGAAAAAAAGAATAGTGCCTAAACTAAATGCAAAGTAAGTTTTCAGGAAGTATTTCACTTACTATTATTACTGTTATTCTTTTAAAATAAAATAGTGGCAGTTGTAACAAGCTAGAGCAGCTGTTTACAGGCGGTGCTGCAGGATACGAGTGAGGCAAGGTGTGTCTGGTGGAGAGCTTGTTCTTTTCCTGGGTTTCACTACCTTCGAGGCTGTTTATGTTTTTTGGACTGGGGGATAAGAAGCCTCTTTTACCGTACAAGCAATTTGATGTTTTATCTCGGATAATGCTGAAGAGTTTATGGCCAAATCTGGGTTGCCTGCAACTGTCACATGCGCGCACACAAGCTGTGTCTGTATATAATAGTCTCGGGGCTTGTTTTTTTTCCCGCAGTTTTTGACAATTGTTCCATTCATGATCCTGAAAGGAATCATCAGTGGGAGCTAATGAGTGTGCCTCTGCGGCTTGCCCTGCTCCGGGAAGGAGCGGGCACCGGCGCTGCCCGCTCGTGTAATGCATGCACGCGTGTACCGGCGGCGGGGTCGCGGCTGGGTGTAGATACGGGAGAGCAGATAGGCGTGATGCGAGCAGGTACTTCCACGCGTGCAGCGCCAGCCGGGCCGCCAGAGCGTGGCCCCGGGCCGGCACCCCCGGCCGCGGCCCGAGCCGTGCGGGGCGCCGTGCCCGGCCAGGGCCCGGAGGTCACTCGCAGACACCCCTCCTGTCCAGCCGAGCGCTGTCTCCGCTTCCTGCGGGCCGTCTCACCGTGGGGTTTGCTGCGGTTTTGTTATTTGTGAAAGGACGGGAAGGAGTGAAAGTGGCACCGTGAAAGGACAATTAGTGTTGTGTCTGAGTGGCCGGGGTGGGGGGAAGGGGGGCAGCAGGGAAAGGCAGTCCGGTGGGAGCCTGGGGACGGCAGATTAGTGCTGTCCTAGGGGTGTTTCCCAAAAACAGAGAGGTGAAACTTTCTGTGATAAAGCAATGTATCTTCGCCTGCTGTTTGTAGATAAGGTATATGTTTATTAAGCAAATTTAAATAGCCTTCGGCACACGAGCGGCACTTTGTTCCTACTGCTTTCTTTTACCCTCACTTTAACATTTTTTGCCATTTCCATCTTCGGTGCTGATCTTGAGGACAGGAGAACAGTTCTATCCAGTCCTCAAACAGAGTTTGAAGTCCAAAAATTAACGAATTTCCCTTTCTGTATTCGTGTAATGGAGCAATTTTGAAACCTGTTTTGAGACTTCGACTTGACTTGACTTGTTTTATTGACGTGCTTGTGCCCACTCATTTAATTAAGCCATTATAATACCATAAAGTAAATAATAAGAATGAATGTGAGATATGTGCATGTAGCCTGCCATTATATACAAATATTTCCCTGGAAAAGACCCTTTAAAAAACTTTTTTTTCAGCACCCCATGGTTCTTTGGCAAGATCTTATTGCAGGTTTTTGTTTTGAGCCAGGATATTTCGTGGGTTTCTGTGCTCATGACGTTACATGCACACTACGCTTGGAATATAAACAGCAAGCGTACCTAGCAGCTCATTCTAGTAAAACTAAGGAATAATTATTTATAGTGAGTACATTTAAAAGAAAATAATGAGGTCATTTGGAGTATGCTGCAGTTTGAAGTAGCTCGACACCTGGCAGAAACTACATACGCGTTTTCTTCAGACTCTGCACTATCCATAACTTTTCCTTATAATACATTCTTGTGTTAAGTGAGAAAGGCTGTTTGTAAAACAATCCCCTGGCTGGTTCCAGTGTTGGGTGAAGCTGATCCTGTAATGGCATTTTGTTTTGAACAGTTGCTGTAGTTGAAGTTCCCTCATAAGGTAAGGTGGCACTGGGTCTGAAAAGAGGTCCAAATGCCACATTTATAATTAGACTGCCAATTCAGCACATTGTATCTATTGCTATACAGGGATATACTGCTGTGTCTGGTCTCTCAATAGACTGTATTCAGAATTAGCCAATTCAACTGCTTAAACTTTGGAGTCAAATTTAGAATAAGCAATGAGAGAAGGAAAGAAAGAAAACAATAATGCTTTCTTTTTTTCCCTCAGCTAGCTATTAAAAGCCAAAGAATATACGGAAACCAAACCAGGCACTGCTCTTGGAAGCCCTGCACCGAGCGCAGCCTGGCCAACCTCGCCTGCAAAACCATTTTGAAGCGCTCTTCTCCTGGGGGAGGGGAAGGTGAGCCCTGGGCATCGCTCCCAGCGCCGCTCTCCAGGCCGCTTCCCGGGCCGCGCCAGGAGCCCGCAGCCAGGGGAGGGGGCGCGGGGCCGGGCCCGGCGGGACAGCCCGGTCCAGCTCAGCCCGGCCAGGCCCTGCCCCGGCAGGGCTGCAGCGCCCGGCCCCGCNAGCCCCCCGGGGCGGGAGCGGCCGCGCCGGCGACCCTGCGCCCCCTCAGGGCCGGGCCGGGCTCCGGCCGCCGGCCTGTGCCCGCCTTGGCCCCTGCTGGCGGCTCCCGGCCCCTTCCCTCCTGTCACACTTCTCGTGTCGCTCGCCCCGGTTCCCCAGGCCTCCTCCCCGCGAACTTTAATTCATTCAGCGATGAGCGCGTAAGAGGCCCTTTGGTCGGCAGTCTCGCATCCTCTGCTAAACGCATTATTTTCTCCCTCCTCCCTGCAGCGCAGTGCTCCGTCTCGGTACTGCTGGGAGGCTGAGCTGGGCTGCCTCAGCGCTCCCTCGGTTTCCTTCTCTGCTAGATCGCAGGGTGCAAGCCAGTGTGCCATGTGTATAACACAGCATAAAGGGAGCGAGACAGATGGCTGTCTCTCCCTGCACGTTCCCGACTCTCCGCTCAACTTATGTAACTGCTGCGTTTCTTCCTTTTTTGCCTGTACACACCGGGGAAAGCGACAAGAGAAACAAAGTGGACCTCATCAGTTTCACTGGGAAGGCCGCAAGTGCCTGACTTGTAGAAGATAATAGCTGATGTCCAAAGTTAGTTGCCTTCACTTGTCAGCTTGATTTTGTTCACAAGTGGGGAACTGCCAGTGCTTGTTCCTTTGCCAGTGGTTTTTAATATGTGGCCAACAACTGTTCGTGGTCGCTTCCCGCCGAACTTCTTCTGCTCAACAGGAAAAAAAAAATCTCTTTGGACATGTTTTTTGCATCTTTGATGGTATTTTTAGTCCAAAGTATCCACATATCCCTGCACTTCTTGGAAGCCTTGAAATATTTTGCGGCAATAAAGGCCAGAGCTTTGCATGATGACAGTAATAACAAAGACTTTTTTTTTCTCAGTTGGCATTAGAAAGTTTCTTTAGTCCTCTTTTATCTGCTAAGCACTGTTATCACCTTGGGAGATACCACTTCAGGAAGCAAATCCATTAATCTTTTACACTTGGGTTGATTTCCCCCTCGGAAGTGTATAGATCACGCTCCAAAGGCTTCAGTCTGTGTATTTTTTTATTTATTTATTTATTTATTTATTTATTTATGTACTTCCTAGAACAAAAATTACTTCAGAAAGAGAAGCCAGGATGCTCTTTCCTTTCTACCCCATAAAATGGGATGTTGTATTTTCCCTTTTTTTCCACAGTGCCACTTTAGAGATCAGCGGGCTGGTTTGGCAGACCCTGCGTGTCATGGCTAAACTTTTCAGATGTTATGTAAATAGGGGTGTTTGTGTACATGTGAACTATGTCAACTGCAATGATACAGCGACATATTTTTAAAACATTTCAGTTCATACGGTAAATCACAGAGGCAGAGCCTTGGAACGTTTCTGCGTGGTGTCAGAACCTGGGAGAGAAGCGCTGCTGTGTGATGTGCTCAGTAGTTCACACAGAGCTTACTCGCCAAGTAGCAGCAAAAAACACAGAGGTGCATGTTTCAGGTTTGTACTGTGGCAAGCTGATTTCTGTTCATCCTTTTCAGTGTCTTTTCGTGTAATTTTTATTTACACAGCTTTTTGTTTTTCCTCAGGTAGAACAGCAAGAATGGGAACTTTTAGGGAACTGATTACCAAACCACAGAAACTGAATTTTCTTTTCTATTGTATGAGCCATTCGGAATTTTTTAGACACACAATTCTTCCACGATATGTACCTGTACACGTGCCATTGCAGGCCATTAGCTTGTATTGTGAAAACAACAAAACACCAGAAATCCTATCCTTAGTAAGTTTGTGTACTGGACTGGTATGATGTCTGTATGAAATGCGTGCCTATTTGTTTAGATGTAGTTCTGCACAGAAGAGAGAGATCTGATAGATGTGTTTGCTGGAAAGCACCCGATTTCTACAGTGATAAAACTGGATAATTACATGTTCCCAAAGCCTTTTCAGCACAGAAGTAGGTGTTCTTTTAAAACATTATTCTGTGGCAACAACAAATATTTGTGACATCATTGTAAGAGATTTCCTGCCAATTTTTAGTTTACTGTCTTTCAGAAAGTCTAGAGTTCTTTGGAACTTGTGAAACTGCTGCAGATACCCATCGTATATTCAAGTATTCTGTGAAGTTTTAAATAATTCTCTTTCAATTAGTACAACAGGAACCTGAAAAATGGATTTTCTCTTAAAGAAACAAGAATCAGTACACAGACATTTCTCTCCTCCTCTTGTATATTTTAAAATACTCATATCAGTTTTATGTTTACTGTTTTGTCTTCTTAAATTAAAAAGAAAAAAACCAGTGTCCCAAGTCTGAAAATCATTGCTTGGAAATCAGTTCAATCAAATATTTCTTGAACCTTGTGAATTGGAAAGAATAAGGTAAAATTAGGTATATTGTTAAACTAGGTTAATCAGTTATTCATTTATAGTTCAGAATGAATCAACTGATGCTTTTTTGAAGTCAGGCAAAACATTCCATCAAGTTAATGTGTTTAAGGGTATCATATCAGGGACAGACAGGTACTAGCAGTGATAAAAAACAGATAACCTGCAACAAAATGATTTACAGATGGGTCATTATCATCTATAGAGAGCTTACACAGATCATATTCTCTAGAAAAAGAGAATGTAATTCTATAGAGCTAGGTGAACTATATAAATATGTCTGAATATTTAATGTTTTTTATGGGGATTTGTCAAAGCAAAAATTTTTAGCCTTCTTATGGGCAGCATTTTAATATAAGACACAGGAAAATACTGGGTTTGTATTTAAAGTATTTTAATGTTTATTTTACCTGCTGACGTAAAGCTTGGAAAATGTTTTACTTCTTCTTGTGTGAACTTTGTAGTGCATATCTTTAAAATATGTTCAAGAATGTAGAGTCCAAATTAAAAAAAAGGTGAAAAGTTTGATGTTAGTGATTTATTAGATTTCAGAACCTATTCCATACAGCAAGTGGCTGAGTTGCATCTCTTCCATTCAGTGGTAAGACAGGATGTCATTTAAATATTTTTTCTTTCTTCTTGAGCTAGACAGAAAGGTGTAGTCAATTGTGTCTCCAGTCACTGGTAGACTGACATAAGGCAACAGGAAACTCTAAAACCTCAGAGGTGCAGTATTGATTTGATTCCTAACTGCAAATCCTTCATATCATTGCTCCAAATATCTAACTTTACACCAATATTACCCATTCTTTTTATAGTGACACCATGCTTAGTAAAAAACTTCTAAGCACTGAGGTCAGGTGTTGAGATTGGATTCTAGTTTATTTTTTATGAATCAGATAAAGATTTCTGTGCATGAGACCGTATGTGAAGATGAGAGAACAAGAACATTTCCATATCAAAGGCAATATATCTGAGGCTGCATAGTAATTAAAATGCAGTGGTTTGGGCTCTGTGCACTAGCACTTACGCAGAGCGTTGTCGGGACCTTGTGCAGCATGCAGGCGGTTGTCTCTTGCATACTTCTAGAAATATACTTATAATTTTGTACAAACATTTATGCCAGTCCACACTTTTCTGTGGATAATTTGTATTTCATCCAAACCATTCAAAGTAGAAGTTATTTTTTGAGCAACCCCTTCATTATGGCTTTTGTGCATCAACTATTTTTATTCTGGTTGTTTGTATTTCCTCTTACCAGAATGATGGCTTGTTTATAGTCATATTTTTTTGTGTATTTCTCTAAGACCCCTTCCATATACCACTGAAATTTTACGACTTGCATAAAATATCTTGTATTAGAAACAAAAATGCTAATATCTTTTCAGATTTATTGAAAATGGTGTGATTTCCTACATACCATACTTTATGGCAAATTAAATGCATGTGCTGGAACATAGTATTTTTAATGAAACAATATGTGTTTACTAATTCCAACTAACTGTTACACAGCATAAGGAGAATTTATATATTACTCCAAGGACCTCAATTGTGGGAAAATTGACATAAATTGCTGCAGGGTGCTCCCTATCTGCAAACTCTGTTTTGGAATAAATGTGACTTTAATTCCTGAGTGGATCACCCTGAGCTGTTCCGGAAGGGCTGCTGTTGAATTGTTTACTTCATAAACTGTGTTGGTCAGTGTCCCAGTGCGGAGGAGGCAGAGAGTTCTGTGAGTTTCCTCATTACTCAGAGATGCTCATTCCACAGAGGCTCTACCCATTAATGCTCCAGAATTACTGAGGTGAAGCTTTTAGGAAGCCTTTGTGCTTAAACAGATGTTTGCGCTGTGATTGTATTGCAGCAATCTTGTAGCCTCGCTTAGCTTTGTCCAGTTTTAGGTGATGATTGATGGATGTATCCATGGGTACTTTGAGCTGGAATCCCACCCTTTTGGAGACTGTTCTGCTACTTTTACATCTGTGAGATTGCTGTGGATGGCTCGTTCCACCAAGCTCCTGACCATTTGTGGTTAGCGAAAACCCGTGGTATTTTTGCACAAGTAGGGGGTTAACCTCAGTGTCATGGCCCAATTCCAGCTATGATAGGATGGAGTTGCCCATCTATATTCTTATAGTTTTCACTGGCTCAACGAATCCTCACTTCCTTTCCTCAGTGCAGTGGTTGTGCTAAGGACACTCACAGCATTTTACTTCAGAAGGACCAAATCCACCTATTGAAGTAATAGGTGGAACTAGATGAGGACTTAGATTTTGGGAGCTTTCTGGATAAGAGGGGTGCCATATGTCTGACTGGCTTATTGTTCTTGGAAGGAGCGTTTTGAAGGATTTGATATATATGGAATTTGAATGTTGAGCTTATTCAGAGGAATATTTTGATATAATTTGGTATTTGACAGATTCTCAGCTGGTATAAGCCAGTGTAACACTGTTTACTTAAGCAGGAGGGTGCCTTTTTACTCTAGCCACAATCACATTCCTTAGGCCAGGATGCAGTTCCTTTAGGGTTCAATGGAAAGAAGTTTTTGTGACTGTGTGGAGAGGGGTCTTGCGTGTCAAAGCAGTGTTTGCATTGGATTAACTGTGGAGAATAATTTGGTGTCAATCAGGGTGGAATCAGGTTTGCCCACATGATGTTTCTTATGGCTTTAGGATGACATTACAGGAATTCACTTCATATAAACTACATGTTAGACCACCTGTCCCTCCATATCTCTATTCCAGCAGGTCCTCTAGTACAGTATATTATGCAGCATGTGGGGATTCTGACTGCTTGCTTGCTGGCTTCCTGTAGTTGTGGGGACTGTGGCTGTGTGTTTTTCTTTTTTTCTGTTTTTCTTTCATTCATACCTGATCTGCTGAGGGCAGATTATCTTCTCGTAGGTCCTTTCATATTTTTCTTCTGCTAAGGGATTCATGTAGGCCACTGCAGTGGGAATATACTTTATTCAACCTTTAGTGCAAATATATGTAGATATGCACATGAAATTTTTTCTTAATGTTCCTAAGTAGTTGTGTTTCAGCATACTTTTAGTAGTGATTTTGTTACGGTAGTCCCTATGAGTGAAATTTAGTATAGACCTCTGGTTTACATGCATACATTCTTACATTCTGCTGTCTGTATCTACTCTTATTGCTTAACCAAAAGGTCAAAGATGAATCCCAGGAAAAAGCTTTCACGCTTTCTTGTTGCCTTCTATAGGCCCTAGTTCCCATTATGCTACTCGTTCTTCCCACGTGGAAATTATGGTGCCCACGGTGTTTCTCTTTGGAAGTAACAATGGAATCTTCATTTATTTCAAACCGAGTTACATATGATCAGCTTCTCACCCTGATTTCACGAGCTAGAAGGTAGTAGACTGGTGTTGGGATGGGATGATAGCCACACAGACTGTGAGGAGTCAGTTTAGAGAAGAGTACTGAGATGGAAGAATGTGAAACAGAAGAGACCAAGAAAGAAAGGTATTGTCACCTGATGCTCTAGAAAAACAAGTAAGACAAAGCATATTCTCATTCTCGTGTGTCTCCGTGCTGTGCCCTCAATACTCGACCTGGACTTGAAGGAGCCAAGTCTGCTGCGTATTCAAGCAGTGCAGTGAGCCCCTGTTCCCTGCTTCCAAGATCTTCCCTCGACCTTTAGTGAAAAGAGGCTTTTCCTTCCTTGCTGGTCTACAGAGTCTTTCCTCCTGTTTCGTGCTTTTCTTCAGTCAGTGAAAATTCTCATTATTTTTAACTTTGCCACCTCCTCTAGACAAGAATGCTTCTATCTGTGATGTTTAAGACTGTAACAAAAGCTCTGACTGGCAGTGGCAGTGCAGCTACACCGGTGTGTATTTTAGTGCCATGTGTTTTATGGGCTGCGTGGGTGTGCCCACTAACAGTTGATTTGAAAACACTGTTGCACAACTCTCTGTGATGGAATGGGATCAAATTACAAACACAAAGTCATCACAACGGCATAAAAGTGAAAGACTTTGAATGCTGTGAGTGCTACATAGTTTTTTCAGGGAATGATAAAGTGTGGATGAGAGAGTTAAAAGGTACCTAAAGAGTAATTATTGAGGATTAGCTGGAGTTTCTAAATGTGAAGTCTTCCCTTGGACAGATTGAATTCAGTTTTTCGCAATTTGACTGTAACATAAGCAAACACGAAAGGAACAGGAGGATTGTGTTTTGCTGTATAGTTTGTATGGGTGATTTCCATTAGAAGTGCAAACATCAAGTTTTAAGCTGTTGCTGTTTCTACTTCTGATGAATCCCCCCCTCCATCGCAGTCAAAGTGGCACAGAAATGCCTAGGATAACCAATAAACCAGTAAGAGTCAAATCCATCCCCAAACTGGTTTTGATTGCTGTGTTCCTGTTGTGCAAGTATCTTCTATTTCAGTAATTCACCTTGGGATGATTAGATAAAGAAGGTGAAGGCTTGTTTCGCCTCACGCTGGTGAAGTGTGGCTCCCACATGATACTTCCTGTCTTTCACATATTGTCCCTTTAGTATCAATAGCAACTGGATGCAAATCAGGGTGGCATCTGCTAGTTTGTTTTCAGCTGACCGTGCTAAACAGCACATACGGAATTTACCGCCAGGAGGCTGTGACCTCATCACAGACAAGTGACATTCCCACAAGTAGGTAATGAAGCACCCCTATTGAGTGTAGCTGAAGTCCAAATCCTCAGTAGACTTATTACATATTCAGTTTAAACAGCTCTCCCAAACTTTAAAGCTGTCCCTTGATTTTTTTTTTTAAATCCACTCACTGTTGTAGCTGGAACGGCAGCTGTTGCTGGTCTCTGCTGCTGCCACACTGTGCTGAATTGGGCCTTCTTGAAAGTGTGTGGGAGAAAAGAAGGGATGAAAAAACAAAGGGAGAGGAAGAGGAGGGGAAGGGATATGAAAGGACAAAGATGGGAGGGAAGAGCGAGTGAATGCATAGTATGACTGAACTGAATAGCAACTGTAATGCTTGTATTGCTGTTGAACATGCAGAGAGAGCTTCTGTAGCCACATAATATTTGGATATAGCTTGATATATGTAAATTTTTAAAACTTCCCTATATAGATGGTGTAATGCTGACTTCTAAAGAAGACTACATGCAGTAGTTGAAGGAGTCCCTTTAGTGCTTACTGTATTCAAGACTGAACTCTGTATTCCTTTTCTGCCCCTTATCAAGTTATTCACAGCAAATTCTTTGGGACAAAAGTTATCTGTCCTTGCTGTCTGGGAAAATGTAGGTTTCTGGGAAAGGTTCGAGTGGATAGATTTGGTCATTTCAGTCTTTTTTAGCAAGCGTACCTAAATATTATTTATATGATCAGCCTGTGAATGGTTAGCATGAATCATTTTTGTGTTCTACTGATCATTCCAACAGCTGATTGATAGCAAGTATTTTTGAAAGGATTAACAGATTCTTGATGATCAGTGTAAATTAGTAATCTCAATACACTTGCTCACCAGTTTGTGGTCTGAATGCTGGATGTGAAATGATATTTTATTTTCTGTCCTTTTGGTCTTGTTGGTGATGAGGTTTTGAGACAAGCTAAAGCAAAGCAGAAATGGAATAGGTGCTTTAGGATACGAAGCAGTTTCTGGGTATGGGAAAGGAGAGAGACGACTTGAATGAGAGGAAACAAGAGAGGCAAAAAGAAGAAAGGGGATCGGATGAGAAGCAGACAGACAGGAAGAAACCCAAGGATGCGTGGGGGCAAATCAGCATTAGTGGTTGCAGCCTTTCAAGGCATACCTAATTACTTTATTCTCCTTCTTCCCTTACGCTCTTCCACTTTCCAAGAACTTTGGATGAGATATCAAAATCAGCACTTTTGTCACTCACAGTCAAATGGGCTATTAATTGAGGTTAGAGGGGGAGTAATGATTGAACAGCTGTTGATAACAGGGATGTACCACCTCCAGAACTGTGAATATTGTGTTATGTAAAAGGGAAAAAGGGTTTTTCTATCTTCTCAGCTTTCTGGAAAATAGTGCTGTTCTTGTACTTTTAGCAAGAAGATTTTTTGGACTTCCTGTGACAGTTCTTTTAGAAGAACTGGACCATGGCCTGCAACCTTCCAGCTGTGTGGGGTGCGCTGGGCTGGGCCCATGTTTCAATAACTGAGATGCAGAGGTAACAAACGGGGAGCCAGTCCAAAAACACAAAAAATGTGAAGCTTAATCATGAAAGACATTGAGCCACTGAAACTTCCAGAGAAGGATCCGTGTATCCTCAACATTTCTTCTAAGGGTGCCCAGGGTTAGCAGAGTCATTCATTACTGTGGCTTCATTGGAATTCTTAAGCATGCAAAAAAAAATGCCAGGGAGTGTATTAACACTTTTTCTTGGTGAATGCTGTGGACCAGCAAATGGATCCCCACAGCAATGTTCCATCCAGTTAAAGCTGCTAGATTGTGGCAGCTGACTGTCTGATTATTTTAGGATCACTCTATGACTGGTTATGCATATTCACTATTTCATTTCTATGCCACAGTGCAATGCAGTTGTCCAAATGAGGCACAGCAGCCGCTGCACAAAATAGCCTTTCACAATTTGTTTTAAATCTTGTTTCTGACAGAAAGGTGCACGTGGTTCATTCTATTCCCTCTAAGTTTCTCTGTGCAAGAACCAAGGATTCACTTGATTAATGTGTCAGGATCTTACGAGACTTTCTTAAAATTCAGATTCTAATAAAATGACTTTACTTGTATTTAAAAATATTTGGTATTTCAGAGCTTTTTTTTTTTCTTTTGCAATGAATAGGGCCCTGAAATTAGAAAAAAAAAAAGGCAGAACATTAAACAAACAACCCCTTTTTCATGCAGATAAAAGGCTGTTTAATATTAGCCATGATTTGTTTGATGTGCAAAATGAATTTATTTGCATTTTGCTCTTCCGCTATTTTGCTTGTCCGAAAGCATACTCAATGTCACACTTGGGCCTCCCTCTCCTCGTGGTGAATTCCAGAGCTGTGGTAAAGGCAATTGCTGGGTAAAGAGATTCTCATTTGCCAGAAGCTATTGACAGCCACAGGCTGCCTGTTCTCTGGTGTTGGAGCCGTTACGACTATGATCAGATGTGTGAAGAGCAGTTTGCCTCTTCTCGCCATTTTTGTAGTAAAATAAATAGCAATGATGAATTAGAGAGCTGGCATTTATTTCCAATATTGATTCTTACAGCTGAACTCAGCAGCACGTATTTTCTCAGACAGAGGAGTTGATGGGGCTTGGTTCTTTGTCTAGATGTAGTGGAAAATATTTTTTTCTTTATTTATTTGGGTGTCAAAAATCTGAACATGTAATTTCTGTGTCATTCACATCTTTAGATTAAAATTCAGAGATACTGCCTCAGACAGGTAGAAAATTCATATGCTTGAGCTCTTCCAGGTCCAGCTCCTAACACTCAAGGGTTCAAGTCCTCGAAGATACCAAGTGCTCTGGTCCTAGTTCAAAAGACTATATAAGCACATGGTGGGCTTTAAAGCCCAGGAATAATCTCAGTGGGAATGAGACTATGTATGTGCTTAAAATTCAGCATGTAGTTAAGTACTTCATTGGATTGGGGCCAACATGCTTAGCACTTTGGAGGGCGGAATCCTTATTCACTGGTGGTGGTTTATATATTTTTTTGGCTTATGAATTTCCTCACTGACCTGCTCCTTTGTTTAATGGTCAGTCCGCAACATGGTCAGGATTAAAAACTTCTGGGGCTTGTTTTGTCTAGAAGGCTGTGGATAATCTCCAGAGGGAATGGCTCATTTTACATAATTACTGATGCTAAATAAATATGTTCTTTATAATCAACTTATGTTTAATGTGAAATTGCTAAGATTTTTGATCAGGAGACCAACATTTGACCCAGATTTTATTTCTTCCTTGTTTGAACTATGTTGTTTATCTGCAGAAATTAATAATGCCTGTCTACAGTTAGTATATAAAATTCTGAAAATAAATTATATTTGTTAATATTGACTTTTCTGTTTCCAAGGTTTCTCTGCTTCCTACCACCTTTTTTTTAAAAAACTTGTTCCAAAACAGCTTTCTTCCAGACAAATATTAGTAGTGAGCTTTATCTGAACTGAGATCTCTAGGCAGTACTGTCAGATACTTGGTTGTGACTCAAAATATCTTGGCCATGTAAGGTAATGGTTCTAATTGTTTTCCTCCCCCTCCTCTCTCACCTGCTCTGTTAAGAAGCATAATCTTGGCACTACCTCAGTAGTGTTACGGAAGCCAGAGAATCTTTTTTCTTATTGCATGATTGGTGTCAATTATACATGAATTTTAAATAAATATTGGTCCATTATTCTTGAAATTCCTGACCGAGCATCCCAAAGGGTCAATTGAACAAACTGAATTAAAAAAAAAAAAGGAAGCTGGGGGAAAATCCTAGATGTCTCCAGCAAAGGTAATGGATGCCATTTCTCCTCAGCAGGAACAAACCTTGATCTTTTCAAACCTCTGAGGGAAGAGACATTCATTGTCTCTGTAAGAGTTTTTGCTTGCTCCCACCAGGTTGCAATAGGGGTACAGTTAAGTGCTAGCCTAAATCGTGACTGTTTGTCTTTCTTTTTATGCTCTGTCTTTAAAATAGCTGAGGTAAAGTATTTATATAGCCTAGATTAGAGTGTAGACAGGCATGTTGTTGCACGTCTAGCTGGAGAGACAGAAGAAATCATACGTTTGGCTCCTCTTTCCTGCCTCTCAGCTGAGGTGCAGTAAATGGCTGTGTGATTGCTCCAAACGCAATGTCACTGTGCGGCTGAGGGAGGTAGCTGAAACCACAGCTCAGACCACGCAGTGTCTGAGTGCAGGGGCAGCCAGTTCTAGCTGGGAGAGCAGTTCTGCTTGCACTCCTCAGAGGAGGAACAACACACGCCTCTGATGCAGCCCGGGGAGCTGTGGGCGCCAGCACTCAGGGTGAGGGAGGAGGACTTGGCGTTATCGATTGTTTTGATGCTGCCACAGACCGTGATTACTGACATGTTACTTTACTCACAGTACCCTTCTTCCCTCTTGTGCAATCTGCTGAGACTACAAGGTATAAAGAATGTCTCTAACTCGGTGTTTGTGCCGTGGTTAGTGTGTTTAAGTGTGTTCTGGGAGCAAATGCTGAGAGTTGCAAATGTATGAGCAGATACATTTAATGCTGCTGTATGGACATGTGCTCTGAATCTACCAGAAGAATCTAATTTCCGATTCAGTGTCAGTAAGGTCCTACATGCTTAAGCCACTATGACTTTTTTTTTACCAACTACCAGAGATTCATTGAAGGAGGAGGGTTTAAAAACATTTATCACCTTATGACTTTTAAAATCAGATAGCCCAAGAATGCTTTTAAGAAATTTAAATGGTAGAAGTGTTCCCAGCTCTATGAGCAGTGCTGAATGCGTCAAAAACTTGTGCCACTGACATTTTTATCTCAATCTGAGTTCAATTTTCTGTTAGTGATGACTACTTTTTTTAGTATTTTTACTATTATTCTAAAGGTTTATTCAGCTTGACAGTTGTAGGATTAGGCTTTACAAACAGAAGGATAATATATCCTATGTTTACAAGTTAGCCAGAGGCCAGGTTTTATAAACTTTAAAAATACAGCTATTGCTAGTTTATAAAATAGACTAGTCAGCTTTCCAAGAGAGAAAATAAATCCAGAAATGGAACTGATTTCCATGGGAGCCTGGTGCTCTCACGTATAGTAATATATTTTGACCTAAAGCAATGTTACAAGTGAATCTTAAAAATGTTTTGAAAGAGGTAAAAATATGGAGCACAAAGCAGAGACATATGGGACTTGATTCTGTGAGTATCTCATCCCTCCTCTGGGACCCTTTAGCTCTTTGGAGAGGGGCACTGAGCAAGAGACATTCAGTGTCATTCAGAGCAGGGGGCACGCGAGGTTTTGGAATCTGATCTTTCCAATGCTTTCTGACAATGTGTGTGATGGTTTTCATTAGTCAAAATCTGATAATAAGATCATAGGTGGACCTGTAAGCACCTGTGTTATCGACAGAGGAAAGTGTCTTATGTTTTCTGCCGAAGAACAACTAGCAATACTCTTAATCTTAGCATTTCAACTCAAAACCTAAAGAGATGCAATGGTCATAGCAAGCAAACGAATAAATTCTAGAAAAGAATTTAAGATACATAGGGCAGCACAAGGATCTTTATTTACAAGCGTGAAATATGAAGAAATTCCACATAAACAGATTCCTGTTTTATCATTTGCAGCACGGAAATAATTCATCTTCACATCAACTGTATTTACAAGAGGTGAGGAGAACATCTACAGCTGCAGTGCTGGACGTTTTTATTTGGTGTGGTTTTTCATTTGTTTGTTTGTTATTTAGTGATGTTGCTCTGTGTGATTTGCCAGTGACTCTGGTGCACAGGTCTCCTGTAGCACCGAGGAGGTGCTGCCCTGTTAGTTCTCAATCTTGTCACTTCTGGGGAACAGCAGTGAAACTGTTTGTTCCTGACAGCAGACAGCCCCACTGCAGGGCCCTGGTTTCATGTTACATTAAGTATTAGCGCTGTTCTTTCAGGAGCTATTATGCTGTGACATCAAAGATTTTCTGACAGGGCAGTTGTAGGTTAGCACTGAAGTTGTCTACTGAAATTTTTAAGAATGGAATTAAATATATATGATCGGATTTAATATGAGAGATCGGAAACTGCATATAAAATGGAGTTAGTGGTTAAAGAAAGCTGCAAGAATAATTATTTGGTTTGGCCTATTTGTCCTTTCTTGTCCAAGGCAATTTTTATTGCCTTTAATTTCTACAGCAGTTCCAAAAATACTGCCATATGTTAACATTTTTGTGCAACTGCTTATTTTCTAAAAAATGTTGTGTGAAACAGGAGAAAAAGGTCTTTTATAAAATGAGTGTTCAGTATAGCCCCTGCAGTGCTTATATAAATTAACCCTTGAACAATAATTGTAATAGCCCAAATTCTTTTTTTTTACTGATTGCCTAATTACTTAAAAGGATTGAGAGACACATTTGAAATAGTAAGAAAGCAATTTAACTGGTGAGCAAATGCTTAACAGTGATCACTTAGACTTGCATCTTTTTGTAAGAGCAGAGCTGTAGCTGTGCATAGACTGCAATTTAAACTATTGCCCTTTGGAAATTCTGAATCCAGTTTCTGTGTGACTTACTGGGAAGATGATAGGAATTTGAAACTTACTGTCTGTGTAGCTGTTCAGGCCAAAAAAATTAAAAAACTTGAACATGCGCAATTTCAGATGTTCCTGTAGATTCTTATGTGGTGAAATCAGCGTTGCTACAACTATAAAATTACTATTATGCTCTGATGAGGCAAGTTCAGTGACAGGAAATATCAAAATTAATTTTGGAAACACATGCCTGCATATTTTTGATTACGTTACTAAGGCATTTGTTCCATTTAGTATCAAGCAAGTGAATCATCCATTAAAAATGAAAATGTGTACAACTGAATAGTATTTTCCCAGTTAAAAAAAAAAAAAAAAACACCAAAAAAATCACCACAACTAAGAAGTAGAACAATACTGTTTAGTCATAAGACCTAAGACACAAGACACTGGTGTAATTTTTGCTATATATTTAATACTTTCAGGCATGAGAAATATTACATAAAGAATGTACCTCTTTCTTTGTAGTGGGATATTTCTGTTCTTCTTTCTTTCTTTCTGATTCTGAGGTCTTTGTGTATGATTATGAAGTCCTTGCTCAGGCAATTTGATTATTTTGGGGCTGTTCTGTTCACTGAAAGCTTGCAGGGTGAATTCTGAAGTTTATCTTGCAGTAGAATATGCTATTTGTACTATGCTGATTGACCAAAACTGGCTGTATGGTAGCTTTGATCAGACACAATGATTTTAGTTTATTTAGATAACATTGCTTGACTTCTCTTTTGGTTTTGCTGCATTGCAACACTCTTATCAGCAAATCAAAATCGTTATGGCTGAACATTCAGAGCCAGATAGTTTAGAATGAAAACTCAACTCTTTATATGGATGTGTGAAGCTCTGGGAACAGTGGCACTGCCCTTAGGAAATGCTCACTGACAGGTGGCAACAGTGGAATACAAAGTTATCCTTTAGCTCTATAATCTCGAATCTCAACATGAAAAGTATGTGTATATATATATATTTATATAAAGAAAATATGGATAGTGGAGGTGGGTCTTGCAGAGAATTTTTAAAGTGTTTATAAAGATATGTGACAAAATCTGGTTAGCTACTTTGGCTAAAGTATTTGCTGGGTGGTTCTAATGCCCTCCAAGAGCATGAGGTTGTAGGTAGATTTCTCTGTGATGTAAAGCCGTGTTTTAAAACAAATTTTTAGTGAACAGTGTGTGCTATCAGGAATCCATTTGACTTTTACGATTTTGGACAGAGTATCCTTTCACTTAGGCTGTAATTGCAGAGCCCAAGGACTGTTTCCCTGGCAAGGATCATTATGTGAGTGTGTCTGCACTGTGTCTGCCCTGGCTGCATTTTTCTTCTTGCAGCTTTGTTATATTTTTTTTTCCCTTGACTATTAGAGATGTTACTGTACTTCAGAATAGGAAACTGTTTAGGGAAGGCTTGTCAAAAATTCTCTCCTTATAGCAAGGTCTAGAGTCCTCTCAATTTCCTGCACAGAGTGCCTGCAGTTTGTTGAACAGCTAATATTTCAATTTCTATTTAAATAAACAGCAGTAGAACTGACTTGATAAGTGTGCCACTAAATAGATCATGTTACCACTTAGAGCTAATGCTTAACAGTCTGTTTTGCTCCATTTTGGTGGGAATAGTCGTGTAATTCCAGGCAGTTCTAGGAAAGAAACAAACAGTAGTATTACATTGTGTTACAGCAGTAATTATGTTTGGTTATCTGCAAGTAAAAAGTTGAAAAAATGTCTAGTGTGTGAATGGACATTAAGCAATTTTTTAATTATCTAGAGGAAACAAAGGTTAATTTTGTTCTAAATCTGAAAGATGTTTTAAAATCTGTGGTTGTACAGAACCCATATAACAAAACCTAGGAAATCTGACCTTCTGATAGGTCACTTTAGCAGCAGCTTTTTTTGTTATAGAATGAAAGACAATTGCCAAGTCATTAAAGGTACAGGATGTACACACACAGACAGCAAGACAGTTTCCCTTGGTAGCTTCAGATAGATAGGTCTAGATTTCCCTGGCTTTTGTTAGACTCCAGAGCACTTAAAACACTTCTGAGAAGCTGTCTTTGTCTCTTCTTGCATGCTTAAAATGTATAAATACAATCACGGGAGTATCAGTCGAAGGTGATAAAGTTTCTTCTCTCAGCCCTTCAGTTTTGCTTTGGTAAATAGATAATGAATCAGGATGTTAAACCTGTATTATATTTTCAGGGGTCACTTGGGCTTTGAGTGTAAACAGAATCAAATTCCTTGAGCCCAATTCTGTAGCTGCAAAGTGTTTGAATGTCTGTTGTGCATGAGCTGGACCTGTGTGCTTGGACAGTTCAGAAGCACTGTCCTTTTGGCTTTTGGAAGACAAACCTCATGAGTTACAATTAAAATACCAATGCGGAGGTATTTTTATCCTTCAAATGAAAGATAACAAAGATACTTTTTTCCCCTTTCCCTCTTTTTTTTTTTTAATGTCACAATGGTCATTTAGCTGCAACAGAAGTCTTAGGTATCTTCGCGTCTCATTCTTTTTGAGCATCTTACTTGTGTTCACAAAGACAGGACTCACTTCCTTTCTCACAGTTCTGTTTCAGAGCTGTTTGCCAGAAATAAAAGGTCAGTGGAGAATGGCCCGTTTTTGGAGATGCCAGCAGTGCTGGACATATTATAGGCAGGTCCTGGAAGGAAGTTGTGAGAGCCTGTGCACACCATCTTTCATTACTGAGGCTAAACAGAACCTTTCTCTGTGTCCTGGTATGGGGGAAACTGTGGGTGATTCAGGTCTTAGACTTTGAATGGCTGCTGAGTAAACGTGAATAGTTCAGCCCTGATGGAATCAGGATAGGTCAAAAGTTGGTATCTGATAGTATATTATTTTTATAACTGAACAGAACTTTGTCTCTTCCAGCTGATTTAAAAGTCCAAAGAACTGGGAAAGCACTGCTCGCTATATATGTTAGACAAGAAGGCACCACTATCACCTTTGGGCCAGCACGGCTTGCCTTGCGATCTATAAGAACAAAAAGCAGAGACAGTAAAAACCTGGCTTATATCACTCTGTTGGGAGAGAAACAAACTGTTTCACCCTCCCTTGGTATACAGTTCCAGGTTACTTGTCATTTGCCGGCTTTGGTGAGAGAAACTTGAGGGTTTCTTATGACAGGCATTTTCCTCCAGGTTTAGAAGAAGGTTAGTGCTATTGTAGGAGTAAGACTCAAAGGAAAGTATATATGGACCTTGGAGGAGCTTTAGTTTTGATTCTGTGTGCCTTTTCCGTGCAGTTTTCTTTCAGTCTCTCTTTTTCTCTGAACAGCCTAAATAACCTACGTAACCATGATTAAGCTCTCTTGCATGTTAGAAAGTGGATGTATGCAGGAGGGAAGATGCACAACTGCAATCTGTCTTTTACATTTGTTTAGAGGTGATAAGGGATGTTGGGCCTTCCAAATAGACAAGATACTAGTACCCCATGTTTAATTATTCCTCCACTCTTGAGAGAGAAATACCGTAGGCAAGTATGTTTATTCTCACTTTTCCAGTCGGGAAACTGAAGCAGGAAGGATCAAGATGGTTTGGGCCCTAGCCAGAATTCAGACTTGGAAGATATGGCTCATTTCCAGGCCTATGCTTAAATTGCAGACCATCTCTCCTTCTTATGCAATATTTTTTAATAAAGATAAGACTTTATGTGCCCTTGCATATGTGGTTAGAAATGGTTCTTTAATGTACTTGGAGCTGCCTTTTCTCCATGGCTTTTTGATGGACCACAAGTCTGCTTGATCCGTGCTCTAGCGAGGATGCAGAGTGTTTATGAGAAATCTGTCATTTATTTCTGTTTTCTTCCTGCCTGAAGGGGTCTGTTCCCTTATGCAGTGGACCATCCAACTTTGGGGCCTCGGTAGTTCTGTTACAGTGAATTCAAGATTGCGGCAGGCTCTGGCAGGCCGTGGAGTTCGCTCATCTTGCTCTTAGTTAAGCAGCCATGAGCTTCCACCCTGTGTATGACTGAACATCTGTATCTCTCCTGTTTGTGGCTGTGCAAGAGGGGCCTGAAGTACCAACCTGCTCCTTCAGAGCGCGGTGAAGAAAGAAGCTAAGTTAAATCTCTCCAGCAACTTTCTTTCAATTAATTTTGTCCTTGCATTCTCTTCCTGCATGTGTTTCATCCTGTCTTTCTGTTTTACAACTCAGCAATATATTCTGTCTTGAAAACAACATTAAGTGTAGTTACATGCACACACACTGAGAGGAGAATATCCCCCCACAGTGTTTACAGCAACACCTCTAGGTGACGGCAGGCAGTAAGCTTTCTTTTTATAGAGCTCCAGACTACAGATCATTAGCTTGATATGGTAGCTCAGTGGTGCAAAGTCATTTGAATATTTATTACCCTTCTTAAGACTTTCGCTTTTCAAGTGGGAAATAAATGTGATAAGACCCCCTTTCTGTCCTCTTGCCTGACATGCTAAGGCACAAATATGTGAAATGGATTTTAATTGTATTTCCTTGAACTTCTGTATTAGGGACCAGCAACTTGGATGCTTTTGAGCAAAAACATGTGTTGAACAACTGCAAAGTTTGTTAGGTCTTTTTACAACCTTCCCTTAAAGTTAGATAGGAAGTTCAGCTCCAAAAACGAGTTGAATTTTCAAAATTTAATATATAAATATTCATGTATAATATACAAAAAGGCAGCTTTATAAACTGGTATTTGAATGGGGCACTGTTTCTTAAAAGAAGTACAAATTTAAAGGCCCCTTAAAACAGGGCTTTGCCAACAGTCATAGATTTTTGAGAATTAGTAACAAACCAAACATTGTGTAAATGAAGGCTTGTGGGGGGAAAAAAGCCCACCCTATTACAATACGATCAGCAAGACATGAAAGCCAGCAGCAGGCAATAGAAAGGCAGAGGCAGGCTCCTGAATATATTTTAAAGGTAGAATGTTGTCAGGGTGTTTTCATTTAGCTATTTTAAGATGTCTATGTTTCACTTGCTACAGTCACAAATTCTAACTGTGAATAATAGGAATCATTATATGGGTGTAAATGGTATATTGACTACATTTTTCAGGCTCAAACACACCTTCCTTGTTGGCAGTGGAAGGCAATGAATGAGGCATTTTATTAAAACCGGTGCTTGTGGTTCTAATCAAAGGTCACTGGTTAGCTCTCACTTTTCAGTCTCAGATTTGTCTAGATGTTTGATCAGGGGGCTGCAATGAAATTATTATGACAAAGACTTTGTACTAGGCGGTATCTGTCTGCTGAAACTTGAAAGTCTTTGCCACAGTGATGCTGACAGCATGTGAATGCTGAAAGAATGTGCAAGAAATGTTATGTCTTAAAGAAACCTTTACTAAGTATCATCTTCCCTTTGTGTTACGTTTGAAATCGTTTCAGTTGCTATTAAGGTACGAATGAAAAGGTGTTTCATTGATTAAAGGTGGCGTGGTTTTTTTTAAAGCATACTGTATGCTTTAAGACAGTCTTCCCATTACTTACTCTGTTCAGTCCCTGCTGCACACAGCAAGTTCATTAACACGCAGATATGCAGTGATTGAAGTCAGTTTGCCTTTTACATTGGAGTTGTCTTGATATAATGAGTTTCTCTTTAATGTTCAAAAAACTGTTGTTACTTTCTAAAAGGGGTTTGTTTGTGAATTTCATTAAATTTAATTCTGTCTTCAAACAATTTCAGTATTGTTCATTTTACCACAATTAACACGCTTTCTGATATTAAAAACTGGTTGGTTTTTTTTTTAGGGAGATACATTTTTACTTTCAGGCTATGTGTGGTGTGGGGTCGTAATTGATGTTGAATGAGACACCTCCTGTTTAACTCACGGATTCAGTATTTTAATTGGTGCCCATGTGCAAAAGTAGTAGAGAAAAGTAGGTTAGGGTTACTCCAACTGCTTTTTCTCTGGGACTCTCTCTGGGAGCATTCCATCAAGGAGCATGAAAAAACACTCACCCTGCCAACTTTATTTTTTTTGTTGGGATAGGCTGGACAAATGGAGAAGGAAACTTGTCAGTCACATAATCTGTGTTTGGTAAATAGAGCAGATTACAGCATGCAAACTCGAAAAGGATGGTTGTAATTTTCTGCTCAGTATTTCTACTCTAAAAAGGTTTGTTCACTCAGGAAGCTTAAGGGAGAATCTTCCTTGCTGTGAGGTCAGCAGACAGCGAACATCCCATTGCTGAGATGTTGAGTCTGAGTCCTCGGTGTAGTTTCACAGCTCATTCAATGCCAGAGACTATTGGAAACTGCCTGGAAAAGGAAATGAGGCATAGCATTTAAGAAGTGATTGGCTTGGTCTGAAAGAACAAATGAAGGAGATATCAGACTGAAGATGGGGTGGGAAGCAAAATTATGCTGGAAATACTTTTGCTTTTCAATCAAATGCAAGTCCAGCACTGTAAGATGTGCAATTACTGCCCTGGAAGTCTCTTGTTGATCAGAAAACTTGTGATATTATGTATTTTAAGGAGGGATTATGGTAGGGAAAAGAAACAAAGTGTTTAACTTGAGCAAACAGAACAGGGACCTAGGGAGTAAGTTTACATCTTGCCATATTAACATTTTTTAAATAAACTGTACAATTTCTAAAGCTGTGATTCTGAAACAGTTTTTTGTGAATGGTGTCCACCTGTAAAGGCATTTAACACTTCGTGGCATTGACACTTTGCCTTGATATGAAGGTAATATTACCATCTTAATTTAAATTTTCACAACTACATAAAGAAGGATTATTTAGAGATATCCCAGGTTACTGTGAGGTAGGAGAATGCAGAGACAGAAAAGTGTCAAATGGAAGATCCAGTACTCCATTCAGTGCTACTAGCTCTGAAATTTTAGATTTATTTCTAGACACAGCTAGCAGAAAGTCTGGTACAGATTAAAAATGGTGGCATTTTGTATGCCCACGAAATTAAAAGTAGCTTGTTTTTCCAATAAGAGGGCATACTGCTTTGTTACTATTTGGATACTATTACAATGCTATTGTTAAAGAAACATTTTTTTTCCCATTTGTAGTACCATAACAAATGGAAGTTAGTGAAACACTCTACAGCTAATAACATAAATATTTCTTCATTGATGCAATCCCTATATATATATTTTTTAAATCACCTTCAGTATATTATGAAATGATCCACGGACTTCTTAGATTTTACTGCTGTCTCTGGGAAAACATTCCTTGCATTGATGGTTTTATTATCAGAATCTCTTTAATCAGTATTGAATTAATTTCCTTTACCTAACTTTTTTCTCCAGTGATGAGTCTTTAGTATTAATCAGAACATCCTGTGATGAAAATCTGCATTTAAAACTTACTGAAACTGCCAAGTCTAACTTCTCTCGAAGTGTAATTTCTAGACACCTCCCAAACTCTGTCCATTTGTTGGATTTTCTTTTTGTGTAAATATTCCATTCGTTTAACCTGACATAATTTTTTTTCCCCCGAGGAAGCTTTGTTGTCTTCCAAATGAAAATGTTCTCTGTGTGGTATGCAGAGTTTATCTAACTTCAAGCTCTTTTATGCAGAGTAGAGAAAGACCTCTCATTCATGTTGCTTTTATGATTCTGGGAATGTTAGTAACTGTATGGAAAGCCTTAGCTCCTCATTTAGGCATTTGCACTAGGTATCTGAAGTGATGTGGTGTGAATATTTCCTGATTTATCGTTTTATCTGGTTTATCAGTTTCTTGGCAGTGATAGAGTGTGAGAGTAGCTTTATGCTGCTGCCAATGAAGTTGATGTTAGTGAAAATTTCCAGGCGAGTAAGAGTAGCAAACTGAGCATCTTGGTCATAGAAATTTAATTTCAATGAAAACATCTGTTGAAAATGAAGGTTTCAATCCTAATGAATGTCCTGCTTATAGTTACAGCCTCTTGGGCACATGATGGAGTCCCATTAAAGTAAAATAAGTCTTTTTTGGGGGCTCCATTGTACTGTAGCTCCAGTTGTAAAATGAGTTTGTTAATTGAGCTTACCCCCATTGATTTCTGGTCTTCTGTCTTTATTTTCTTCCCCCTCTCTCATTTTCTTTTGTTTTTCTCTGTTTTCACCTCTTGGAAACAGTTGTTAATACCTTGCTCAGATCAGTTTTGTTTTGCTTTTCTAGACTATCAACTTACTGTTTAAGTATTCTTTTTTAAGTAATGAAAGTGTTTAAATGCTTGCATTTGAAAATGTTGTAGGAATAAACTAGAGACTCCAAGTAGACCGGTAGCAGCAAGGATATACAGTGCCTGCCTGAAATGACTTTAGAGTTTGTTAAAATCAAATGACATTCAGTACGGATACTATGAAGAGAAAAATCAAAATAGACACCTAATTATAATTACTTTTTTTCCTGTCATTATATCCGTACGTGCAGAACAACTGATTTGAAATCACAACAGCTCAATTCGGTAGGTACAAAGGTTTTTCCTTCCTTTTTTTCATCATCCACAGGATGTAACATAATTTCTTATACTGACCAAAGTCAGAAATTTCCTCAAGTCGATGGGTATGCTACCTGAATTAGAGGAATTAATTAATAGCACATGACTGCTATCAAGGTTATAGACACTACATGTTAATCAAACAAGTAAAATTAAAAGGTTAGGCTGCTGATTTGGTCTCATAGATGGCTTTTCCAGCTGGACAAAGTTGTTGTCTTAGCATACACTTTCACTGCTTTTGAAGAAGTGTATTGGAGACCTAAGAACAGCACTTAAGTGAGAGGGAGGAGGATACGTTTGTTCGATGGGCTTTGCAATTTTGGAGTGTGGAATGTATTGGCTTTCTTCCAGACTTTCATGACCTTTTGGAAATTTTAATCTAAACTGCCAGTTCCCTTTGTTAGATGAAAAATAATGTTTATTTCTGAAACTAACCATTCATGCCTGTAGCTTTCAGTGTGATGTGGGCAGACAAATAGGAGCAATACAGAAGCACTTCAGGCTGTATCTTATATGCTACAGAAGGAGTGAGTGCAACAGGTGCCTGTCATCTGTTTTCATATATTTTTGGAGGGAGCTTGCCTTTCTCCCTGTAAAGGATGTATATATACATCAAAAATATCTGCATGGGTGCATGCACGTTTGTCTGATCCTGAAGGAAGGAAGTGCTAAGTTTGTAAGTAGGCAATAGTTTGATTCAAAGCTGAGCCAGAAAAGCCAATTAGTGTCAGACCAGAAACAGGCTAAATGCAGGGGTGCGCAAACTCCTGTATGAAAATAGGGGAGGTAGGAATGGCGGTGGAAACGAGACTGCCGTGTTATGTATTGATCAGGGAAGGTCTTGGGTGGGGCGGGGAAACAATTGTATGCTGCAAATTCTCGTTAGGGATGTCTTACTGAAGTCATAGAATCATTAAGGTCAGAAAAGACCTGCAAGATCAAGCCCAACCTTTGACCAAATGATCCCATGGACACTGGGATAATGTTCTCAGAGTGGGAATGTCTAAAGTTAGAGTTATGGTTCGCTCCAACACTCCAAAGTGTA
Source organism: Oreocharis arfaki (assembly GCA_013398015.1). NCBI lineage: Eukaryota > Metazoa > Chordata > Aves > Passeriformes > Paramythiidae > Oreocharis > Oreocharis arfaki. The sequence continues at coordinate 585,508 of VZRR01009671.1, forward strand.
GGTGTGATAAACTTCTGAAAGTTGCCTTCTGCTGGAATCAGAGATGTTTGCCAAGAGCCTCCAAAATCAGGCCACCTTTGACTCGGTGGCTACAGCTGAATTCAGCATTCAAGCCTTGCTTTAGGTGCTCCTGTTTCAGCTGCTTTACCAGTTATGTTCTAGAAATGGCTCCCAAGAGACAATTGGGTGTCCCAGAGGTGTCAGTCTTACCACAGCAGAATCTTTAATTCTCTGTACACTTGTAACAAAGCTGGTCACTCATGGATTCCCAGAAGAATGCTCCATGTGTAGGTGGGACAACCCCTGATTATAAACTAGTCCCTGTTTTAACTATAACATAGATAATACTTCGATATGAGCCCCGATTAAGCTAAATGTTCAATTTAGTGTGCCATGAGGGATGTAGGAATAGCTGAACTGCAAATATTGTAAGTCTTTCAAAAGACTGTCCAGAAATGACTGACTTTTTGTAAATCATATAAATCACGTTATTGACATGGAAAAATTTCCTCCCATATTTATTTTTTACGGTAAGCTTTTGTTGCGTAAAGTTAGCTACATAGCAGGTTTTAGATTAGGTTCCTTCACAATTTCCTAGGATATGGGAGACAGAAAGTCTTTTTTGCACTTTATCAGTTTTGGCTTTAGATGACTTGTCAAAAAGTAGTAATTTTTTCTAAAATTCAGAGATACAATCAGAGGAGATTTTTAATTTTATTTTGAAATATATTTCTTTTTGAAAACTGCTTTCAGTACACTACACAAAGAAACGCAAACAAAAAATGAAATACAAATTTGGCTATCTAAATTGATTGGAACAATTCCAATAACTCCTTGGAATTTTCAGCTTAAGCAGAAAGATAATAAAACACATTCTGCTTGGACAAACTATGCTTTCAAGGTGCATTTTTTTTCACGTCTAAATTATTTACCTGACACTACTCTTAGAAGATAAAGATTTTGGCATAGCCTGTAAACTGGAGAATACCACACAGCATGTGTCTGTATCAGATAGACTGTAACAGAGGAGACTTTTTTCCCCTGACCTAAAATGCTTGAGATGCTCTGCACCCTCGCCTCACCCGACATGGAAATATACTTACTGATTTATGTTCTAGGATTTTTAATATTAGCACATCAAGCCGTGAGGGGGGAGGAGGAAAGGCGTGAAATAGCGTGAAGTTGCGACTCCGTACTTTCTAATCGTGAGAAAGATTTTTGAAAACCTCTTAAGGAAGCACGTGACGGAATAGTTGGTCAGAAGTGGCAGCAGGTGTGGCTCTGAAAAGAAAGGCATTGTTCTCCAGCTGGTAGGACTGGGGGGCTGCGGGGAGGGAGGCCCAGCGCCGCCGGAATGCCGGGCGCTCTGCAGACACAACATGCCCCAGGATGAGCTTTGTACAGTTGGGTGACAGGCTGATAAGCAGCTCGCTTTTTTGGAACCGGACTCTAAAGTCATTCTCTCAGGGGTATTTTGCGTGTGCAGATATCCATACATTGTTCCATACATTTGCTGTTTCCAATAACACGTGTTGCTCTCTGATAACAACTTGCTGCTTTCAGGAGCAGGACGTCTCTTTGTTGCTGCGGTATCAGCAGGGAGGCACTGGACTGTTAATACTGATGCCTATACCCCACGTTATTTTGGGAAATAATGTTTAAGGCGAATACAAGTTGTTGGGTTTTTTTTCCGCCCCTTTTTTTGGTTTCAATTCCGTGTAATATCCAGGTATATTTATCACGAGGTGGGGATACACAGCAGCAAAAGAAGGTATCAGAGAATAGTCTAATTAGAAAAAAGTAGGAGAGAAAAACCAGGGTACTGATTATTGTTCAGCCTAGAAATATTTAGGCATCATTTAGAAAGAAATAAAAGTAGATTTTAAGTTAAAAATATATGTATAAACAGAAAACATAAACCATTTCCTCTGATATAGATGCTAAATGTGACTAATTGATGTTGTTTAAACACAGGCCTTCTAGAGTTTTTACTGAAATATATTTAAGATGGATGACATCCATATGAGATACCTAACTGGCAAAAATAAAATATGCTTTCAGTAGGTGCAGCAATATGTTACATTGACTTTGAGCTGTAAACCTTTGCTGTCCATGCTGGTGCACTGATGTGTTTTTGTACATCAATGTGTGTCACAAGCAGAACAGAGCTGGTCAATCCATTTGTCCTGAAGAATGTTGCGAAAGGATCTAATATGTTCTGACTTTTTTTCACCATGCCTGAGTTATGAGTCTACCGTAACGTACCATTAGGGTTTGAACAAGGTGCCTGACTACCTCCAGGAGCCATGATTTGCCATTACACTAATGACAGGAATTACTAAAAATCTTTGCTGCCTTATTGACCATTTAGAGTACTTAATATTTCTAAGAAAGCTCATGCTTTGAGGAGTTTTGTCCAGAAAAACATTTCAAAGAGCAGTTCAAAAGAACAGTGTGGAAATTTGCAAGTCAAACTATGATTTATAATATTATTTTTCTAAGTAGCAACCGCAAAAATAATCATGCTGCTGGAGCCAACAACAGTATTTTGAAATGGTAGGACCTAATGTATGAGGTTATTGCGTATGAATGGAGAGATATGTTATTGCAATGATATGTTTTATTACTTGCTTCTGTTTTTATTAAGGATAATGAAAACCTTCTGTTTGGCCCTGTGAACAAAACTAATGTGACCTTTCATGTGACCCACCTGTTGTGCTTTCACAATCGATAATAGTTACCTCATGTTAGGGTGATCTGGAAAATAGCAGCGTGCCAGCACCACAGAAAACAACATTTGTATTTCTGTGCTTTGAATTTGTATTTGCCTCAGAACTGAAATGAAGGAAAATACAGGATATCCAACAAAATGCTTAAAAGGCAGAATATTATTGTAAGAGCATTGTGTTACTAGCAGATATGTTTTCAAAGGCATTCAGCTGCTGAATTATAGCTGTAAATCTGAAGAATTGGCTTAAAATCTGTGATTTTTAATAGTATCAAAGATGGTGGGAAAGTCCAATTAGGCCTTTGGAAAGTTAGGAGAGTATATAAATTAAAAAAGTCAGTATATATAGATGCAAATTTTCCCACTTTTTAATTTAAAAATTTGCATTTTTTTCCTGTTTCATGTAGTGCATAGTATTTATTTATTTTGAGTGGAAAACCTTAAAAGGCTGAGTTATTCTGGACATTATTTTTCTGATTGTATTTGGTTCTTGATTCTGGATACAAACATTTAACACATGTAGCACAGTGTTCTTTTTCTAGGGGTGCATGATAAATGTATCAGAGTTTCATTGAGATGACTTCTAGGTTATGGGATAAGTATTTGCAGGATCAGGACTCTAATTTCAAAGAGGTTGTCACATGTGGGTTCGAAGTACGTGTGCTACTGCTGAATTTGCCTGACAGACCAGAAAGTTTCTTTCCCTTTGGAGCCCTTATGGTTTATCTGGTCAATGGCTTGTGAGCTAAGAAGGATTTACACATTGGATCAATGATCCATGAAATAAAGGGGATTTCCACAACGTCTGTCAGTGACAAGTTACAGTGTGGCCACACAGTATGCATTTTCAGAATTAATATGTGTGTAGAAATATGGAACTGTATAAATGATTATTATGTGATACTGCCTAATGGTCAGGGAAGGATATAAATAATGTATTATGTGTATTAGAGGGAACTTGGTGATTCCTCCATTCCTTTTGTTTGGATTGAGAAACGTGTGTGTACATTCTGTGGCAATAGTCTCTGTGGCTGTACATTCTGTGGTGATTTTCTTGTGGCTGTACATACATCAAGAAAAATTAGACCAAGTGAACACAGGAGGTCTCTCAGTGCTACCCCTTCCCTCAAGTCCATGATTTTTTTCTCTTCTTACCCGATAAATGTCCCAGGTACTGAAGATCAGCAGTTGGCTGAAGTTACAAAAGGGGGCCAAATGTCTCTAACTGAGAGTGTCCTCTCAGCAGCACCTTTGTGTTGTGCCACGAGCCTGCCAGTTTGAGTCCCTCCTGATGGCAACAGCTAAGTTATGACATAGGGAGAGAGGTATCCTACTAAGTAGGCAGGGCTTGATCAAAAGCCCCTTTGAAGTCAATAGAAAGATTCCTATTGACTTAAACAGGCTTTGGAACAAGCCCTTGATTATGAGGGCACGTAATAAGCTGCTTATTGCCTAATTATGTACAATGGTAACTTTAGACCTGTGACCCTTATGTAGATCGGACTCCTTATCTTCCAAAATCTCCGTATCTGAAAGTGACCCACTAGCAAGAGCAACATCCCAGGTCCTTCTCTTGTCTTAAGGGTCTAAGCCTAAGCTGCAGCTCACCTCCTCTGCTCTGGGTCTGCCAGCAGGCTCATATCTTGCATTCCCCATTATGCTACTGCACTGAAGACAACACTGTACATTAAACATCAGATCTCGTCCATAAACCTGGCAAAGTTCTTGGGACCAGCAGCAGACTGAGCATGGCCGTGCAGAGACTGTGTGTGTGTGGATCAGATCTCTCAGTGTGCCTCTGCGGCTCCAGCAGCAGGAAAGTTTGGTTTCAGCGACACTTCCTCATTACGGAGGAGGCTAAAAGTGCAAATGGTGCAGTCCGGAGCTGCATCGGCTTTTGTAAAGAGTCACCATGGAAACATCCTCCAGGGGGGTAAAATGAGCCTCTCTTGGCCTTCTCCTTCTTCTTCAGTCCATTTGTTGACTGCTTGGTGTGTACAAGAAGCCTCCAGGAGGTACATTGCTACAGAAGGCAGATGTCCTTAAGGAGGACAAACGATTCTTGCAGTAGACACTTGACAAACAGAGCTTTACTACAGTTCAGCTTGAGCAACATGTAAGAGATCACTGGGTATTCCTTGGAAATAAGAGCATTAGCAGCAGGATGATCAAGTCACATAGGTTGAAAAGACAGATTATGGGGTGTCTCACACAGCTTTTAAGTCACCTGGATTTCAGTATTCTTGGTTATTCTTTTGAGATTTCTCTTATAAAAATATTATAATTAAAGTAATGAACTGGCAAGCATGTCATATACTACAAAAAAGCCCTCAAATATGTAGTAGAATGTCTTGCACCTGTGTTTCAATAATGGTGTAGTTTTGTGACTTCATATTAGAATTTTCCATGTCTGCTGGCAGTACTGTTCTCAGTCATACTGCTAAACAAGTGCAAGTATAGGGACAGCCTGGAAGAAAGGATTATATGAAACAGTTCTTTCCACAAGTGTTGTTGGGTATCTTCTGTCTGTGAGGTTTGAGTTTAGAGTCAGAATAAACAGAGAATGCCATATATTGTGTTTCTAGCTTCTTTCTTTGCTTTTTGCCACTACTTATCAAAATCTAATTTAGATTCTGAATTGCATAATTTCTAAGCAATGTGTAGCAGGACTTATGTGTTAGATTGTTAACAAGCAAGTCGTTTTCACTCTGCTCTATGTCTGGTTACTTAAGGTCAAGACACCCAAAAAGGCCTCGTTTTTACGTTGTGAATGGCCACGGTTTTCTGACACTGGTATCTGGAAGGTATCTTTGTACCACTGGTGGGATTTTTTTGAATGCTGGAAAGACCTGTTTGTTTAATTTTTCTTTGATATGCTCACTACAGTTTGAAGAAAATCCAAGAGGAGAGTGCAAATTGGCATTTTTATTTAGGACAGATAAGCAGGATTAGTTTTTCTGCTTTGAAAAAATAATGCTGTTATTTGGTTAAAAAAACACCAGTGGTTTTCATATACCAGAAATATTTCTGTCAGCCATTCATCTAACACGTGTTATTCTCTTCCCAGATCTTTTCCCTGTTGTGTCCTTATTGCAGCAATCATCAAAACCATTTGAAGAGTTTAATTTAGACTGAAATGATTCTCCATAGAATAAACAGAATATCTCACCTGTGAAGGATGATTACATTTTCTAAATTTGTTTAAAAAGGAAGGACCTTCATAATTCACAAGTGTTCTACTTGCAGTTTTTATGGTAGAGAAGTCTTGCATACTTTAAGTCTGAAAATAAAGCACTTCTGTATTTGACTGCTATCGGCAATTTTACTTTTCATTTTATTTGGCATTGGAAGAGTAAGGATCAATGTTTTGATTTGAGACATCACCCGGCTTGATATTACTGGTCTTTTATTGTGAAAATACTTTTTTCCTGGTTGAGTACTCGTGATGTGCTGTGTAAATTAAGGGTGCTTCAGATGTCTTTCAAATTAGGCATTAGAAGACAGTTGTGGTACAGCTTTATGTAACTCTAGACAAAACCAGAGGTGCCTTGGGGAAGTTTTAGCTTGGAGTTCTGATGCATCTTCCGCATGTGTGGGTACCACATCTGTTTGCATAGGGGTGAGGTGATTGACTTGCTCTCTAAGCTTGGTTTGGTGAGTAATTTGTTCAGGCACCTCACTGGCACGAGACATAGTAGAATGCATTTTAGGATGGAAAGTCAAATTCTTCACCTGCTCATAATTCCGGCTCTTCCCAGCAGCAACGCTGGGACAGATTTGCTTTGCAAATAAGAGTAGGCTTGGCAGGGACCATACAAATGAATTTCCGTGGCATTCCTGGCAAGAACAGAACCAGAGGATGGACTGTGGCATGTCTCAGTGTCTCCTGCAGCCCGTACAGAAGCTCTACGGCTTTGCCAGCCACCAAAGCTGCAGGTCCTCAGTGAAGACCTCTCATCAGGTCCGTGGCCCTACCAGCCCTGATACTCTGCCAGACCATCCCCAACGTGTAGCATACACAAACAGCTAATCCATTTATGCAGCAGCATCTGGCTACTCCAGATTTCCACTAAGAACAGGGTCTTTCAATAAGATTTCGATCTCTCCGATTTGTTAAGTCCCCTTTGCTCTCTCCTCCATAATTAAACAGATATTTAGATACTGCATTCCATCTATCTGCAACTGTGAAAGGATATATAGAATAGATTTTATCTCTGCCTGAATTTATGAATTTCCATTCATTTTTCAGAGCGTGAAAACTTTTGCTGTGGGCCTAAAGCAGGCCAAATATGCTACTATATGTTGTTATTTCTTAGGCTTATTACATAACCCATTAATTTTTTTGTGTCAGTTGTATTTGGGTTTTTTTCTCCCTCTGTAAGATGTTACATTTTTCTCTCTTTAAAGCTATGTAAAAATTGCTTGAATTCATTCGATAATGGTTGATTGTTCCCTATACCTATTACCTAGCTTACAAGTTCAAGGAATTTTTTCAGTATATTTCCAGCAGCTCACAAGATATGAAATGTCAACATTTTCAATGCAAAAGCAGCTGTGTGTGCTTTTGTTTTTAGAGTTGAACTAGAGACTCTGTTGAACCAGTTTTTGGCACCATCTTTAGAAAAATCAGGGTCATCTCAAGATGGAGTCTTACAAAATTAGGAACTACTTTAAAAGCAGATTCATTTTAAGTACCCTTAAATAGCTGCTGCAGTCTAGTTAAGTTATGTATGATTGATTTCAGCTTTCTATTCCTTGAAAGACTTGGATATCTTTTCCTTTTGCATATTCAGGATTCCCCATGTCCCTGTTTCTCTACATTGTCTTCTACCGTTTCAGAGTAACAGACTTCTGTTCATCCTGTCATATTTGTTCTGCATTAGAAACAGTATCTGAAAGCCAAAAGGGGAATTTTGAATGCAGTAGACTGACCAAAACCGTATTGGTATGGCAGGATTTCTGCTAATAAAAAGGAGGGTAAAAAAAAAAAGGAAGGGACAATCCCCCTTTAAACACACCCTTCCTGCTCCCCGAGTTTATAGATTCCCGTGGGATTTTAGAAGTTGAAGAAAGGTCGTGTTCTCATTTGTCTTGAATATCTCTCAATTCAGGAGTATTCTGTGTGCATCTGGCTAGCTGTGAATGTAAATATGTGTATAAACATGTTTTATAATTTGAAGTTATACTGTCTGTTAACTAAAATAATAGCCCCAAAAGCAGTTGGCCTGTCATAGATGATATAGCTCAGCTTTTATATCTGCTGTTCATCAAAAGAACCAATGAAAATTTCATTCTAACTGACAGCCAAGTAGCTAGAAAAATAAAGCAAAGACTGCTGATGCCAGAGGATGAGCAACACAATAATTTGCTAAGACTAATATGCCTGGCTGTAACCTGATCATATATGGATCAATTGATGATATTTTAAATTAATTTGTCATGTGACTGACTTGTGGTTCTAAATTCCAGGAAAATATCACCACTGAGCTCAGTGAAAAATAGCATTATTTGTTCAATACAGACATTTTTCAGCCAGACAGTGATGAAAGTGCTTCCTAATAAGCACACAGGAAGTTGAGAAACACGTATTAGAATACGATAAAAATATTTTTTTACTGGCAGACTCCTGCTTTTTTCTTTTTTTTTAGGGTCTAGAAAAGGTGTTATTTTGTCCCACATAATTTTGTCTTATAATTAATTATTAGACAAGGAGGAAATGAAAATGCTTTCAGAATTGAACAGTATGGAATAATTTTTGACCAGACCCTGAAAAGAAGAGATCCTTGCAGGTTATAGTGTTAAGGATTTATTCCCTTATCCTTCATTCCTTTCTTTCTCTGTGCTCCTTTCCTGTTCCTGGCCATTAAATGGCAGGATTGTTTTAATTGTTTGAAGGAGAGGGGATTGTGGAGGCTGCTGGAGTGTCAGCTTCTCTACCTAAGCCTTGCTGGCTTACGGAGCTTTTCCAGTTCACTGGTGCAAGTGCAAGCATCGAATGGTTCATATACAGCTCTAATTCCGACTTACTTGGCAGTTATTTCTTGAATGGCCCAATTTTACATGTGATTAGTTTTTAATTCTTAAATCACAACATAAACTGAGTGTATTATATTACTATAGAAGTATGTTCATACATAGGAGATGATTAACTGGAAGTGCAAGTTCTGTTTTTCCTGGTACATCAGTGTGCAACCACTGTGGCTTCTGTGGGGACTCCTGGTTTGCAGCTGAAGGCAGAATTCATCCTGAAGCAAAAAAAAAAAAAAAAAAAAAAGTGGTGCAGATTTTTAGGATGTGACAAGAATAACATTACAAGATAGATAACTATAGCAAGGCATAACAAGAAAACTGTGTTTCTGTGAAAAGCAGACTGCAGTTATTTCTGGTCTGATCCTGGTTTCTGATTCACAGTTTTGAAGGCCAAAACATGTAGAAATGAATATATTTGTGCATGGGAAGGACTTGGGAAATCTCTGCTGGTCTTGTTCCTATTTGTGTAGGCAAGAATAGGGCCAGATGAAATATCTTGCTCTGTTTATATCCACCAGCTTCTCAGTTGCATTAGAACATAATTGTAGGAAAAACCATGCACTGGGCTCATGATGAGCTCATCTTCTTAGCAAAAAAATGTCAATTATTTAAAGCTGGTAACTCAGTCTTGATATGTTCAAGGAAATTAGGTCTACTACTATCTCATGTCATTGCTTGTACAGAATTTGCAGCAAAAATACGCCAGAATATGTAACTTTTAAAATGCTAGTTTTATTAGAATAGGTAAAGTAAGGACTTATGGTATATATATATATATATATATATATGTTTTTAAAGTGAGATGGAGATATTAGGTTGTCTCTCTTTTAATATAGACTCTATATCTGATTACTGTGTATCAAAGCAAATGAGGCTCCACTGTTTCTGAGAAACAATAGAACTGAAATAACACATTAGTGAATCTGCTCCGTTCGGTTTGGTCGTTTCTAGATGCTGTGAAATTTAAACCAAAATATTAATTCCACTGGCCTGAAAGCACCAACATTTTTCCTCTCCAAAGCTTTTCTGATACTGTAGCAGTTGCTCAAGATTCTAAGGTGTTCGCTGAACAATTTCTCTCTTAATTGTTATGCATTTTGATTGGGTTGATCGCTTTGGGTTAGGTGTTTTATCATCACGTTGTGGCTGTTACATGTCACTGTGATGAAATAGTTGGAATAACAGGGACGCCTGGTAATGCTTTTGTGAGGTGGCAGTAATCTGATTAGTCTTCCTGAAAGTAAATACTTTTGATCCTTTCACTTGTTGGTAGAGGCTTAAGAAAGTCGTGCTGGCACTCAAAAGATATGGGCCTATGACTTGATGGCAATTTGCTACTTTTTACAGTATTGTTGGCTGTGATAAAATTAAAAATTAAAATTAAAATGAAAAAAAAGCTGTGGGAAATAAATAAGCTGTATTTGTTTTTTTAAATCTCTGATGTTAGGAAATCTGCTCCCAGATCCAGTATAAAAATAAGGATGTAATGTGCAGTTTGTTTTTGCCAACAGGGAGATGTAGACTCTTTGGAGTGTCACCCAGCGAGGATGACACTCTATGTAGTCAAATGTTTATTCACTTGCTCATATATTACATTTTGCCTGTCTGATGGCTTGTCTAATGAGGGTGAATGCAATTGTGATGCCTCAGATTGCCGTGTGCACCCACAGATCTCTTCACCAAATAGACTGTTTCTAATTTCTCACTTTCTTTAGTTCTATGCCTTATATTCTTGTGCAGATATATTTTTGTATGATTACGTATTTTATATATCCCTTTTTTGCATTTTGCTATTATCATTTCATGAAACTTTTTTCTTCAGAATGTTGTTTTGTTGAGGGGCTATCCCCTCAATGTTACTTGCAATAATAACTTCTTTAATTTCCATCCAAATTTCTTACGTAACTTTCATACTAATTTTTTTCATAAATTTTTGTTCAGTTCTCAGTGTGTACAAGTACTCAATCTTTTATTCTTTTACCTGTCAATTATCCGTCTTTTATCTGTTATTTCTAATTTTTCAGCGGTCCAATTTATATATATGAAAATTTTGATGGGTGTAAATCCATGTTCTGGTATGACCATTGGGTTTGACCCCTGTGTTTTTTGGTCTGTATATTTTTGTGGTTTCCATGCCATATGCAGTGCAACAATTATTTATTTGCTCTGGAACTTGCAGTTGTTATTTGGGATATATTTCTATGCTGCACTATTTTAAAAAAATACATTTGCTTGTCTCTTTTTTCGTGTATTTTCACGAACTGGGGAGCAGTTGGCCTATTTTGATGCCAACCAGGTTAGTAATTTGTATGTTCAATAAACAGAAGCCTTTAAGAGAAGCATTTATTTCCACTAGGGATAATATATACAGTGAATTCCTTAGAATATATCTTCCAACAGGTTTGCATCATTTTGTGTCCTTGCTTGTGAGATGCTGGTGAGGGACGTTCAATGTAGACCTATCCTCAGAATTCGTAAAAGTAGCTCAAATGTCCTGATTTGAGAATCACTTCAATTGAGTTCTCTGATTTTTCTTTTTTTTTTCGTGTTATTGATACTGTCCTGAGACAGCTGAGAATAACATCATTACTTCACAGAAATGTTCAACTTCTGATAAAAATTTTTCTGGCAGAGATGACTAAAACAAGTGAATTAAAGGCAATCTGGAAAAGGCTTTTATTAATGCTTTTGGAAGTATGTTCCATGTTCTCATCATGTTTTCCTTTTTGTAGAAAATCTTGGAAACTAAGAGCCAAAAAAGAGGTCTAGTATCATTTGAGATTAGTCCATATTCCCTACTTCTCCCATTGTTTTTCAGGCTTTCCCACATTTAGAGCTGTGCTCACACTATTGCAGTATGTGCAGACACTGAAAAAAAATGCGGTGGGAGAGTCTAAGGTGAAATATTCTTGATATTCTTCTTCAGAGTATCATTGTGAAATGCCTTTGGTTCCTTTTACTGCTAATGGTTTGATTTCTGGTGGATCATGAGTTTGATTTCACAGTCAGGTTTCTTCAAAGAAAGTGATTTTCAAAATAGAGGCCATTCACTTTACCTCTAATATGCTAGATAATGCTTTGAATAATCAACACATAGAGGTAATACAGAGAAATGAATTTGGCAAGTGATATCTTGTACGGGAAGGCGAGGACATTACCAAAGGTGAAGATATTCCTTCTTTCTACCCTGGTAGAACTTCCTGGGATAGAAGTCAGATTCTGGTGTGTTGAAATTTCCTTTTGAGGCTGTGCTTTGGCAAGATGCTGCCTTGTTGCTTATAAAATGACTAAAGTGTCTACCAAATGCAAGTGCCAAGTCAAAATATGTTCTGTATTTTGGTAATTGTGCAGAAAGAGCACCAGATGGTTCCGATGAGGAAGCGCTTTGGGTGGGATCATCAAGTTTTAATGGATGGCAAACTCCAAAACCTTAATTATCAACCTCTCTAGCAGCATACCTTTTATTGCAGTGGACAAGTTATTTTCAGACACAGAAAAGAAAAAACTCTATATTTCTTTGCACGTAGCTGAATAAAACCCACTTAGCTTCTCTGTAGGAGTATCTGAAGCTCAGAATACTTGGGCCTAATAGAGACTGTGCCAAGTTATGTTTCCAAAGTGGAAAAACGACGTTATGCATAATACTGTTTTTGTTCGAATAGCTCGATATTTTCCCAGCATGCCCAGTTTTCATAGTGTGCTGCTAATGTGTAACTCTCCCACAATATGAATATGTCCTACATTTTGGGTTCAGGTGTATAGCAGTTTTGTTTACTTTCCACATCTAGACTGAAATGGCTCAAGAGTGGTCTGTTCTTTCAGAAAATTTTCCTATTGGAGGAATTTGGACAGGCCATATTTAGAGCAAAGAAACGAAAAGATTAAATAGCAGATCGCATAGCACACTTTTTAACTCCTGCAATGTTGCTTGATTTCATAAAGTGAGTCCATTCAAGCTGAAAGTGTCGATTGATTTGTTTCTGCAGTGCTAAAATTTGGCTTTTAATTTTAATACCTTCCAGTCAAGGCTGGTAACAGCACGGCAGTAATTTGTGTGCTGTAATCACAGAGGGCTTTGTATGTATTTGAATGAAAAGTTCTGCGCGTGGCTTTTTTTTTTTTCTTTTTGCGTTTCTACATGTTTGCTAAACCCTAGTGTTGGTAGCATTTGCTTCCAGTTTTAACACAGGAATACTATTACTCTTGCCTGAAACTCTGGTTGTTATTGTCACTGAAATAAAGAAAAGTTTCACCGCTGACAGCAGTCAGCTTGTTGAAATACATCTCGGATGAGGCATATTTGAGCTAATGAGGCCAAATACAGCCGTCACTCACACCATGCAAGTACTTGGCCTTCTGTAGGGTTGGATTGGATCTTTGAAATGCTGTGAAATTTGAGTTCACTAAAATGTGAGAATCCTGCAACTTGTGTTGCCGTATCACAGCGAGTAAAACCAGGAGGGCCTACCTGGTTATGTTTTCAGACCATCTTGTTTTGTCTGCTGGAGTCAGGTTTTAAAAACTGTTGGGACTTGCTACAGAGCACAGCTGCTTCTCCACATACGGAGAGATATCAAGAAAAGTATCATATGTGATTGATGGGAGACTCTCTTGTTGGCATTGAGCCACCTTGCAAATTTTTTAATATAATTTTCTGTTAATTTTTGTACGTGCACTTAAGCAAGTTGTGATGAGTTCATCTCAATTGGAGGCAGCATGCTTACATGGAGGATTCATCTGACTTGTAAGAGTAATGTAATTTTTTTAAACTTAAAACTTTTAAAATGTTTTAGTTGTGTTTTTACTGAGTTTTACAAAGCTGTACGTGTCTCCGACTGGGATTCTGCTGTCTCCGATCTCATCAAGTAGAATCTTATTCTCTGATTTTCAAGGAGGTAGCTTGTTATTTCACCCAGTATAGGGCACCAGTATTAGAAATGTGTGTTCCTAGATCTTCAAATTATGGCCTCGAAGTTCCACAAACTTTATGTTGGCACTCTGTGCAGAGGAAAATGTCATCCAACTCTAGTCTTTTCAAATATTTGTTTTCTTGTAAGGTACTTTAAAATTTCTTTAGGAAGTGTTATATATGCGCAAAATATATTCTTGTGGTGATTAACAATAGTAATTTCTGACTGTGCAGTGAACTGCCAGGCAATTATAATTCAGTCAAGTTCTGGAAATTTCTAAGGAGTTCGTTACCCCTTTGGGATGACAGAATAAAGGGCAAAATCCTAGATCCATTAAACTCTTCATTGTTCTGTGATAAAACAAGTACAGGAGGGTTTTAACCCTGTGCCCCCAAAATAGTCATGCTTCCCTGTGAATTCAGAGGAATCCCTAGGGTTTGCTATATTTCTTTGAGGCACCATATTTATTCACACTGAATACTTTGCTGATATTTTGAAAATTCCTGTCCTCTGAGAACTGTAGACTTTTCAGTCTATTTGTGAAAATTTACACAGCAATGAGAACAATGGGATTTTGGACACAACAGTGACCTGCAGCACCCTTAGTTGGAAAGAAAGTGGATTAAGTTATTTGGAATCAAGGAATAGTTAGCAATAAAATAATTGAAATTATAAATGTGACCATTGGAACCGTAACTAGCATTTCACAGTTTCTTAAATGAAGAAAAAGGAGAATAAGGAAGAGAAAAATAAGAATTAAAAGCTGTAGAGATTTTCTAGGAACATGATCTTGGTTCTGGAAAGTGGAATTTTAACATTTTCTCTTTTCTTCATTTCCCAGAAATTTTTCTTATAAGTATAAGTAAGTAGTTAACTTTGCACTACATTCCAAAGGGTTCATATGTCAGAAAAAGAGGGCAGGGTCACCTGGAAAAATGGAAATTTCTAGCTCAAAGAAGCAAAGTGTGTTGAGTTAAAGTAAAATAGAGGAATTGGAAAATTTTACCGTAATAATAAAAAATAAAAAAAAAGACACCCTACATATTTTATGGGTGCCAGGGAGTAGAGCACAATTTATGCTCTAATGATTTCTCATGGATGTTGCTGTAATGTTCACTCTGGTGTTCGTTAAAAAGAAAATGGATAAAACACCACCCTGAAATTCCACAGCAGGACCTGCTTCATTTAGCACAAGACAGAAACACATTTGAAGCACTTCCTACAGAAATTTCTTTTTAGAGAAATATAAGTTATTCTCTGTATATTTTTCTTTTCTTCTTTCCTTTCTTTTGTTTAGTTAAAGCAATGATAAGATCTTGTAATGAGACATGTCAAGCTGATGAGTTAATTTGGTGAAACTTTTAGGTTTGCCAATCCCTTGAGCGTGATTTAAAAAAAAAAAAATCTTTTTTTTTTTTAGTAAGATCAGTATTCCACTTACATTTTTGAAATATCACATGCAAAGCACCTAGTAACCACCCCTCTAGCCATCATCTTTTCATTGCTGCCTGTCAGTATCTTGCTGAGGGCAGGTGCAGATAGCCTGGGGCTCCTAGATGTCAAGCAATGCTGGTAAGTGCCTGGAGATAGGGTTTTATATGACTGTCTAAAGAGGCTATGACTATCTAAATAATTCTCAGCACACGAGAAACTGAACCCTTCCCCCAAACTCCCCTTTAAATTTGTAGCTTGGGACATTCTGTCCTATAGGGTAGGGTAACTCTGAGTTCACTAATATGTGATTCCTATAACCAGTACAAAAACCACGCTATGAACGTCAAACTGATTTTTTTTTTTGACTGATAGAAAGTAGTGCTTTAGTATTTTAACCTGCTTGTCTTTAGTACCCAGGACTGTGCTTAATATAAATTGGAGTAAGGGGTCATCATATAATTCTTTTGATGGGCAGTATTGCCTGCAAGAATTTCTATCTGTGGTGAACGTATTTCAGTTCTGGTTTCAAAATATCTTGCAGAGGTGAATGCTGCAGAAAAGATAGGAAGTCCAAATCTTCAGATGACAGGCAACAAGTATTTGTCAAAATCTCAGTTTGTATTTTGACAGAGATGTCATAGGTGAAAAATCCAAAGAAACTAGGGCTGCGCCGGGTAAAGTCTCCAAAGGGTGAAATCTTATCAAACTGATAGCTTGAATTGAAGGCAATTTCTGTTTCAAGGTGCACTCTTTCCTTAATTAACACAATTTTTTCTTGCTTTTTAAACTAATGAAGTAATCATGCTTTAGGAGACACTGAAAGGAGGCTGAAAGGTTTTTATTTCGAGGGCTTGATGAGACAATGTGGTACATTTTATTTTTTTGGCACGATTCATTTGTCCAGCAGGTGAGAGTTAATTATCTTCAGGACTGATAATTGTAGATAATCACAAATAGAAGGGTCTTTTGGGCAGAATAAAGAGCAATGTCCTTGCTGGGGCACTCTGTGCCACATACTTGGGAACAGATCTCTCATAGAGGATGCATATGTAAGGTGGGATCCTGATTGAACGGATCCTGGAAGAAAGAAATTTTATTGACTTATTTTTCTAAAGTGAAATGAAAATTAGAGCACCTGGACCTCCTTTTCTCTGATTATAGTGTCAGGATAAATGAATTTCAAAAATCGGAGCTGAGAGGGGAAGTTAGTACACGACTAACTGAAAAAAAAGGATTTTAGCTATAATTATTATGTTTCAGGGTTTCAGGGAAAGAAAACTCCAAGATATGTAGTAAGGAGGTTTTGTCCCTCAGGGAATCCAGGCAAGTAGACCTGAAGGCAGACATTCTTAAGGCCTTCTAATTGATTTTTATGTCCTACTTAACTAGCTTTGAAAAATCTTAACTTCAGTTACATGGGACTCTCCAATACAGAACCCCAATATTTTGTCTGGATTAATACTAATTTCAATGGGAACAAATGGCACACTTATATTATAATATTACAAAATAGATGGGTCAGAAAAATTGTTAGTATTTGGAGCTGGCTTAGCTTATTTTCCCATTTGCCCTTTTTCTTTTTCCATTTTTCTATTCTCTTTTGTTTTTCTCCTCTTTGTTTTTTTAAAAATTTAATCAAAACCAGAAATCTCTCATTTTTTTTGTTGTTAAAGTGCACTGCAGTTGTGGCAGGTTGAATCTCCAGTTGTCAGGGACCCATCCAATCCATGTGCTATATGGGATAATTATACCGGAATTTTAAATACGGTGATGTGTTACCATGCACTAGTATTGTTGTTGATATCTCTAAAATGTCAGCTAAACATTTCAGCTATCTTACCATTTTTAACTCTTGGAAATAGCGGTAAAATGGTAAAACAGTGCTTTCAGAATTACCACTCCCCCTGCCCCCCATATATATAGATATATATATGATACATCTTTGCTCAAGGGCTTTAGTTTCCTGTTACTATTCCAAGCCTTGTCTGTGCATATGTAGGTGTTACACTATTAAAAAAAAAAAAAAAAAAATGTACCAAGGAGTTTGCATCTGGTAAATGTAGCACAAGTACAGTTGAGTGGGTGTTTAAGTCAAAGTGCAGTGAAAGAACTGATGAAGATGTATCCTAAACCCTTTCTGCGGCCTGAGTGCGACAGCATCAGGTACTGAGTGATGTTCAGTGACTCAAAGCCTCCCAAGTTATCTAAGTGTTCTCAACTCTACATAAGTCTTGATGCTTTGTCGGGCAAGGAAAATACAGTCATGGAATTTTTTTTCATTTTTCTTTCCAGAAAGACCTTTTTTTTTTTTGCTCAGAACAGGTCATCAGTTATATCTAAATAGAAAAATATGTATAGGTAGTAGATATAAAAAAATTGAGGATAAATAGGTACCCATAAACATAGACAGTTGATTTGAATAACAAATCAGTGCAATTCCATTCTGTTGTGTAACTGAATTTCAGCTTAGTCCAGTCCAGAACTCATGGAGCTCGTTAAAGAGACTTGACTGCACGGTGAATTACAGTTTGAATAATATTTTATGTTTCTTATACTCTTGTTTTCAGTCATATGACTGAGCTGAAAGAACATGCCCTCTTTTACACACAGTAAGCCAATTCTTCAGGAAAATTATTTTAAACATTGGCCTGCATATGAAAAAGAAGGGAACCTGACACATTATGTATTCAAAAGATAAAGGGAGCCAAAAACTACTGAAAGTATTGTTAATTTTAGTACAATTTGGCAAGACAAATTACATCCAAGTGGTAAGCTAACAGCTCCTGGTATGTGTATTGTTGCATAAAGATAGAATTATATAATGAACAAAAATGTTATTATTTTGTGTTAAAGTTGCATCCAGAGAACACTTAAGAGACTGTTTTACAGTCGTGCCAGGAGACCCTGCTATAGCTGCAAGTACACCCATAGGAAGAGATTAAAAAGCTGTCATTCCACATGGTGAGAGTATAGTTGAGGCCCAGAGAGAGAGAGAGAAGAGAAAAAAAAATGGCCAAATATTAAAATGCAGGTCAGTGCCAACGCTGCCTTTTCGGTCTTTGTGTGGTTGATGTCCACAGGGGCCTGACGAAAGTGAGTCTCTACAGAGTGACCCTGGATGTCACTTCCAAGCCACATCCTCTGCAGCCCATGGCTTCTCCAGGTGTAGAGAGTACCTCTGGAGTGCAGTTTGGATTAGCTGTAAAGCTCTCCCTGTATTTGTTACATCCTTCCAACAGCACCGTGTACTGCAAGGATTTCTTGTGTTTGGAATCCCGGTCATACTTCTTGGGGCTCATAATGCTGTAACTTTTTATTCAGGGCTTAATTTACCTTGTAGTGCCTTCAGCACATGGATCTGCACATGTAAATGCTACAGAAGCAGCCCTGTTGTGAAAGCTTTCTCTGTTTTCTTCAATTCAGTCGTATTGATGAGGAACGCCCCAGCCTGTGGCTGTGAAAACGCCGTGTAACTCACTAGAACTTCAGAGGTGTTTTTTGTGTCCCAGCACACCGTGTGAGTGGCAGTGGGCTGGTGCAGGAACTCCAGGGAAATTTGAGTCCCTTGATGTGGGAGCACGGAGCCAGCAGCATTTACCACCTTTCCCTGGGCAACAGAGGAGGCTTTTGCTGTCTGCAGTCGATGAGTTATAACTGGAACTCCTCCTCTCCCTTCAGCCTTCCAAGCAGCGTGGTGTATGTCTTGTGGTTGTTATCTGCTCGAAAGTATGCACACAAAGCTTATCAGATCTGGAAGGCTAGCACCCTGCCTTTTATATGAAGGAATAAATGCTTATTTAGGTATTTCTTTCATCTGCACGGTGAATTAGATGTTTTTGGTGTTTTCAAGTGTAATTTTAGTGGTAGATGTAATAACACATTTCAATTAGTTGTTGGAGATACGCAATACTTTTTTCATCAAAATCCTTTTCAGACTTAAGCTGATGCTACGCTATGAAGTGATGCTAAGTACTTTTTGTGTTCTATGCTCACGTCCTGTAATGATTGGATGCTTTACAGATCTGCAAGCAGACAGCAGAGAAACCTTCCCGAGTTGCCTGTTGGAGACATTTACACAATAACACAATTATTTGCTAGACAAGAGGTGATAAGGAGCTTTTATAGCCAGTTATATAATATAACACTGCCAGGTAATGTGCCACTACTGAGTGACACCCTTTTAGGGAAGACAGGGAACCACTGTCTGTGGAGTTTGGCAAAAGTGGTGATGTTTATGGGGTTCCTTTTTTTAAGAGGTAGTTTACAGAAACACCATCATTGTATGTGTATGTTGACATGTTTTTTGTAGGCAGATGTGAGGTTGCTCTAAACTGGAAGTCATGTAGTTTACGTAAGTGCTAACCAGAGCTAAACTGGATTAGAGTGGGTTTGTGGCCAGTCATCTCCAAGTGTGGGCAGAGTGAGCTCATATCTCCCTGCAAAACTGTGGAGATGGAGCCTATTTTAGGTACTTCTTTTGAGCCTCGTTTCTGTAATAACGACATCACAGCTTCTGGGGTGTAGAATTGTAAGGCATCACTGCTACAGAGGGAAGAAATAGTAGCTCCTTTTTGTGTATGAGGGACTAAGAAGCACAAAGCAGCTTCTGCTAAAGGTTGAGCAGAATATCTGTAGCAAAAGCAGCGACTGAGTACAGAGCTTTGGAGATCAATTTTTACACTCTATGCGCTGTGGTGTGGTTCTTACCTCACTGTGATGCAATGTGTGTTTTAAAATGACCACTTGTGGAACAGGTGGTATGCTCTGATTCTTTCTTTGATGGATCACTTGGCTGCAATCTCTGTTAGGGAGTGCAAAAATCCAAATGAAGATCACTGCGGAGGGACTATTCTAAAATGAAAAGCGATAGGGAAACAATGAAGTTACTTTGGATTTGTTGGATTTTTTGTTTGTTAATTTGTTTGGGGATTTAGGGGGTTTTTTGGCTATGGATAGAACCAAGAAGAGAAAAGATTTCAAGAAACAAACCAGCAAAGGCAGTAAAATACAATTCCTGAGTGTTTGAACAGACGTGAAACGAAGGGAAGATAGCAGAAATTTGCACAGTGGTTAATTACTGTGCTTGCTTTCCTGTTTCAAAATGATCATGAATGAAGAAGCTTCTGTGTTCAGTGAAAAAACATTTTTCCTTGAACCATCTTGAAACCGTGCCCTATAACTGAATTGAGAAAGATTTTTAGAAATCCAGTTCAAAGGTTCTCACTGCAATCAGCCTACTCCCTTTTTAATTTTTGTGATTGTATCTAGACATTTGCAGGTCATTAATGATGCTTTTTTTTGGTAAAATATTGCACATTTAAGTGTGTGAAATTGCTATGTGATTCAGGCCCTAAATGTGTAGTTTCATTTCTGTATTATTCCTTCTTCTCATTTCACATCATGCCGTAATTCTGGAAATAGTTTTTTAACAGTTTTTAAATGATACATATTTTAGTCCCAGCAGCCCACAATGATAGGCCACATTCTCAAATGATATAACATGATGCCATGCTTTTTACTAAATAACTGCTTCCATTTTTTGCTTCCAGGCTTCCTTCATGCTCACTGGTGACTGTGCACAGAAAATACAGGCTACCTGTAGAGGCTCTATCTTAGAAGACTCAGAATATTTCAATTAAGGATTTTTTAAAATTAGTAATTTTTTTTTCTTTTTTTCAAAACAAATTAATATTTTTTTCTAAAGACTGAGACCTATTGGAATTATTAAGAGCTGACTGGGTGAAAAGATGACTATTTGATAACTGACATTTGGCTTTTTATGGAATTTTCTTTGGTTCATAAAACATAGGATAAACAAGGTCCTACTGTCATCTAGTGATATCCATAATCTGTTTTATGTCCAGGGTTCTCTTGGTGTCAATATGTGCTCGCAAGGCAAGCAAAAGCTCAGCTTTTTGAAAATTGAGTTATTTTGAAGGATTCTTTTAAATTGTTGGATGACCATGTACTATTTTTAGTCAGGTCAATGAGGAGTGGTTACCTTTAGTAACTCTTTAGCAAAGGTACCTGAAATCAGAGCATAAGTTGCTCTTACAGATTTATTTCCCCCCTTTCATAGCGGCATTGGGAGAGCAAATCTTTGATAAGGATGGTAGCAACCTTCCAAACATGCAGAAATTGCAGGTATTCAGAATGTTTGAGAGCACTTAAAACTGCAAAATATCTGAGTGAAATTTCTGGTGGGGTTTGTACCAATTAAAACAACAGAACACTTTAAAGACAACTTTGTTCTTTTATATATTTATGTAAGAGCTGTTCACCTATGTGGTCACCTGGGGTTCAACTCGAGACATCTAAAGTGAAAATGTAAATGGTTTGAGCTAATAGAATAATTTTTAACTAATGTTGCGATGTTAGTGTTTGATGGATGGAAAGTTTTCTACCTGGATAAGAAAAGAGGGTTTATTCTCAGTTTAAGAAAGAGTACCCGGGCACCGAAAAATAATAAAAGTGTTGGAGGCTATAGAATGTAGGACTACAGGTGCAAGAGAAGAAAAAATAGTTAGCAACTACTCCATCTGATTAGGTCATGTGGTTCACCTTTGTGTGTCCGTGTGTTAGCCATATTGTCTTTCTTTCGGGCAGAGATCTGTGCAAAGTAAAATGAGTCCAGACAGTAAGAAAAAGGTATTTTCTTCCACGTAAACTCTAGATACCTCCAGCTTGAATTGTCACTGTGAATAGCTGTTTCTGGTCGATTAGACTTTACAGCATTTTCCTTGCACTCTGCTTGTGCTGGTAGACTACGGGCATTACTGAACCCTTCCTTGATTGCACCATTTTATTAAATTTACTGAGGGAAAGTGGTTGAAGGAAAGGTCGGTTTTGTACAGTCTGCTGAATGCAACAGACACCTCAGCCCTGATGAGTCCATTCGGAACAGACCAGGCTCTTTGGGGTAGGGCTTTTTTCCCCCCACCCTGACCAGCTCCATGATGGATAAGCTCGCAGCTGATTCACGGTTCTGAGGTGTTCTCTGGGCAACAAGCCTTCATTTGCTCAGGATCACTGGGTACAGTTAGCCCTGTTCTGCCTTCTCTCTCACTTGCACTGTTGCTGTAAGAATCAAGCCTTCACATACATATTGTTCTGGAGGATTTTTTACCAAACTGAACTTTTTCCCTGGTAGATTACCAGAGTGCTAAAGCTGAGTTTAAAATTTTGTATATTTAACCTTTCCCCCTAATTGCTTGCTCAGAATAAAGGTTTGGTGCTTTGTTCCTAAATTCTCTACATGAGGTGGTGTGCATTAAAGTGTATTTATACTTTCAGATTAATTAACTGTGACCTTATGAACCACTGTCCTTGTTTAATTGGTGGCTCCAAAGCACACTAATGGCATAAATCAGCTGATAATGAGATTCAGACTTGCTTTTAAAATATATAATAACAACACTGCATTGATAGAGCAAATGAGATTTGTTGACTCTCTGTTGGTATTACAGGAGAGAAGACACAATTAAATGTGTACTTTCAGGATGGGGGAGGGCTTGGTTGGAATGAATAATATGCACTTCAGGGTGGGTGTATGAAATAAGGAGGATATTCTGCATCAAGATAAGTTTGGTATTCTCTCCTTGTCTCTAGGCACTGTGCAGTACTGGCTGGTGCACTTTAGGATACAGAAATGTTGTGGGAAGGTGTTTCTTAAAGATTACTGGGGGCTAACAAAAATGACGATTTCATCTTTAAATATAGTTACATGTTTTTAAACTGAGCTTACGCCCACTGTTTTATGAACTGCAAATTAATCAGATAGCTCCCAGAGAACAAAAAGGTTTTGACCTAAACTAGTTGCCCAGGCTCCATTACTATTTTCAGTTTAGTGTTACCCATATCCATCCTCACATTTTGGAAAGAAAACAAGGGCTATGCAACAAAGTTTCTTTGTTTTCCTAAGAACTAAAAATGTGCTGTATGTAGACCAAACAATAAAAATAAACTACTGAACTACCTTCTAATGCATGGGGGTTCTGGAGAGAGGAAACCATGGATATTTAGAGGCATAAAGTGAGTCATTGTGCTAGTTAAAGAATTTTATAAGGCGAGCTCTGTGGGTTTGAGTTGCATCTGTTACCTTTCCAACTAGAACTGAGGGGTATGCAGGAAAAAGAATGTTGGATTTAATCATGCCTTATAGTGACTGCATTGTACTTAGGCTAAGCTTCTAACTGGGATCTAGACCATAAGAGAACAAAATGGTTAGTATTTCTTCTTCGTATAAATTTTGCCTTAGATGGGTTCCAATTAAATGACCTAAACAATTATTTTATACCAGGTAAGCTGCAAAATGCTGTTAACAAACTACTTATATAAAAAAAAAGTAATAAATGTTCTGTAACACTTAAGAACATAAAAAAAGCAAAAACTTCAAGCCAGAAAACCCCTCACAGCTATTTTCCTTATTAAAAGATAACCATGCTTGCATTTATGACAGTTCTTAGAAGCCGTAATGGACTGGGTTGCTATGGTGTGAGATGCAGAACAATGAAATAATTGTTTCTCTTGGTATTGGCTTCCTGGAAACAAATTCTGTGTAAATTACTGGGCTGAAAGCATGACAACAGTCTTGTGTTCTGTTTTATTCAGTTCATGGTTAAAAGTCATGACTATTTTATAATAATAAAAAAGTAGGGTTTATCAGTTCTGGGCTTTCTTTTGTTTCAACTTTTTTTTCCCTTTTATATTTTCAGGTCAGTTTCATGAATTCATGATTTCTGGGAGCTGGGGCTGATTTTCTTGCGTATTTGTAAGTATTTATTATTTTCTCTGCTATGTGTATCTTCCTATTATTCTTCTGACATGAGGAATGGAAGCAATTTTAAAACGTCACTGTTGTATCACAGTTTTAGCATGTTCATTTAGCAAGAATCTGACCTCACTACTTTTAAACTTTTGGCAGGTTTTTTGCTACCAACTTATGCTTCTGCTATTCAGAGGAGCTACAAATACCGAATTAACAGTAAATATTATTATTTCAAGCTTTATTTTGGTTTTTGTAATAATAACAATGATGGGAGAGCAGCTTACAGTAACACATCAATGGTGGCACTTGCTGATGACACCACTGCGTCATGTTTTTGCAATGAAAATCATTTCTAGAAAAGAACTGGGGCTGTGACTCAAGATAGACAGGACTTTTAGAGGAAATGCTGCATGGTGTTATTGAGGAAACACTAGGATGATCAGCATCTGCTGAACTAGGAATACATTTTTGTATCCCTTGGAGAAAGCTGACCTCTATGGTGGCAGCAAAACCTTGGTTGTTTAGGACACAGCTCAAGAACGTGCTTCAGAGTATGCCCAAGTTAAATACATCAAATGGGACTACACTTAAAGAGAAAAGTTTTGAGAAAGGGAAAGCCAGAGGAGAGCACCTGGGAGGAAGATTGTTATTCATGCAACAAATAGAAAGCTTTCAGAGTTGCTGTTTTGGATAGTCCTCAGCTTTAGTCAAGTATAATAAGGAAAATCTAATGGGCCTTAGACGTGGCAAGATATAAATTATTGCAATACCTCTTGTATGATGGTAGTATAAATGAAACCAATCTACGCAGCTTGTTCTCTTAAGTCACAAATAGAGTTTATGAATAAATATTTATTCAATCATTTGTGGAAAAAGAGGTTCACAAAACTGCATTCATCAGGGAAAAAGTATGGCTGGTTCTCCTCTCAATATGGAAATGTGTTCAATTTGTACTAACCCTTCCTCTTCACATATGGTTTTGCTATTCTATTTGCACTTTCCTTCATTTACCGGTCAGCGTCTTTTTAATGAGCGTTGTCAGTCAGAGATACAGAAAATATTATCAAATAAGATAAACAGTTTAAAACCAAGTATTACCACTGAAAAATAGTTCTGAGAAGGCAATATAAAGTGATTACTGAACTGAGAGTGAGGAATTTGTTATCTTCTTTCTGGCTTTGCTACTGCATTTTTTTTTTAAGCAATCAGTTTCTATCTGCCATTTTTCTCTTCTAAAAATGGAAATAGTAATATATCAGTCTATACAAACAGCACCTCTTTATACCTCAATGTGGAGCACATTTTCCAAGGAAATTCAATGGTAGTTTCATGGTGAACTTTTTGTGTACCAAGCTAATTGGGTGAGAAGTTGTAAGTATTGTTTAGTTCATGTTCATGTAGTATTACAAACATAAAAAGGGCTTTAGTAATTATATTGTGGACTGCTGGTCCGAGTCCTGCTCTTCTTGGCTGACATCAACAAAGAGCCGTGGTAAACAAAATTGGCATAAAAAAGTACTTTGAAAACAATTCTTGTGCTTAGATCAATCAAGTAAGCATTTAAACTTCCGTGAGAAGTATGGACTGTTGATATCACACAACTGCACGCTGGCTGTTGCAGGGAAAGTTGTTGGTACAGCTGAGACACCCGACACGTTGTGGCCATGAGAGCTGGAATGCGGTTCAGCAGCCTGAGCAGCAAAGCTGAGTAAATGGCTGTATGAAATGATGAGCCACAGCCTGGCCCAGGATAGGTGTCCTCTGCAACCCAGACTTCAATTACAGTGACACGAGTATCTGGAGAAGCCAACCCCATGCTGACCGTTCTTCTCTGCTTAAAGGACTTATTTCAGTGTTTAGCACCATGTATGTAGAAACTCATGCAAACCTTAAGTTCACATAAACTGAAAATAAAATAAAATGCAGGAGGTACAACCGATGGATTCAGCCCTGTGTTTCCTCACGTACTGAGAACAGCACTGAAGTATAGCTTCTACAGTAATACAGGGTTAGATCTTAAATCATCTCTTTGTACCTCTCCGAACTTACAAATATTCTGTCCATGAGTCAGGCAGATGCAGGCTCTTACTATGCACTAACAGGACTATGTACAGCGTCATAAATTGAGACTAATAAAATAGACTAACAGGACAGGTTGTGGCCTGAGGTACTTTTCCATTTAAAGGCTTGATTTCCACAAATACTTATGAATGTG
Source organism: Oreocharis arfaki (assembly GCA_013398015.1). NCBI lineage: Eukaryota > Metazoa > Chordata > Aves > Passeriformes > Paramythiidae > Oreocharis > Oreocharis arfaki. The sequence goes on from VZRR01009671.1 coordinate 611,592, forward strand.
AGCTGGCCATTGAAGCTGATGGACTGAGGATCTGGGCCTGAGGCTGAGCAAATAGCCCCTAAGCAAAGGAGAAGATGGGAGCTTTGGGGGTTGGCGTGGAAGACAAAAAGCTTGCGTGTATCAGGAGCTTTGAGAAGATTCAATTCTAAGCAGAACTTAAAAAATGCTAATGAGAAGTGTATACTTTTTTCTTGTTATGCTATAATATTTGGGCATGTTTTTATAGCATGTTTGTTTGATCTGTACTCCAAAGGGAAGCAATGCAGATCAGTGCTAGGAAGATTGATCTTTGAAATTGTGCATATTTTTATATGGGAATACAGCAAGATCAGCTAAATACTGCTATAGGTCTATACCAAAGCTATTTCAACCAGCGGCTATAATAACTTTTTCCTCAAATATTTGAAAGTTTTGTCATAGATCCATTCTGCTGTAACATGTAATTACTTGGATCATCCAGTTCAGGCAACTTTGGGATTTTTTTGTCATATTTGGCTAGTTTTGTTCAGGAGAAAACAGGATTGATGATTCATACAAAAGTAAATTTCATGGAAAATGTGACATTTGTGCTTTTGTTTTATGCCCACAGAGTAATTGTCCTAACTAAAGGTTACTTTTTCTTCAAGAATGTGGTTGTAACATGGTTTAATTTATTTAATTGTTCTTCTCAAGTAGGTTTGCCCAGTAGTAAACTGCAATACTTATTTAAAGATGTAGATGGCAAAATAAATGTCCTTTATTAACAGAGCATTTAAACCTAATTTTGCTTGTACATCATCAATTGGATTTATCTTTTTACTAGCAGTTCAGTTTCTGTGTAAACATTTTATTGTGACCTGGCTACAATGTGAAAACACTGACACAGAGAGAAGAATAAAACCTAAAATGAGAGGTGTTAAAGTCTATGAAACTTCAGTGCCTTGAAAAACCTGTATTGAAAACATGGTGAAAATAATATAATTGTATTTGGGAATAAAATAAAATTTCTTTAAAAATGAACGCTAGGATTTTTTTTCCAAGAAGATTTGAGAACAAAGCCAGAAACACTTAGGAAACATGCACATGTGCACACATTATGACACAACAAAACTGACATTATGGGTCAATTTTATCTTTTCAAACACTTTCTCTAATCAGCATATCAACAGAAACATGCCTTGCTTCAAACTCAATATTTAATATTTTCCCCCAATCTTATTTTTAAGGCAACTTTTATACTTTTTTTGCTTAATTTGGGCTGTTTATGTTTACATCGTGGAGCATCTGGCCAAACAGATTTTTGCTTTGTATTTATACCAGCTTATTTAAAAGGAGAAAATTATTTAATTGTGAATATTTGTATAACAAAGTCAAAGAAAGCCTGGCTTATTTGGAGCAAATGAAGACATATATGTCTTTGGTACTATTTACCTTGTAGGTTTAATTGGTAACATGTGATGTTCTACTGAATTACAGTTCATATATTTGGGAAAATATATGGCCTCTGCTTTCTAGAAAAGCAATATACTGAACCCAAGTCTTAAAAAGTTGATCTCCATTTTTCTCTTCATAAGACAGGACTCTTAACCAGCATTATGGTCAAGGAGATGTTTGCCAGCTTATCACATACCTCTTTCTATAAATGAGTCTTTCAAAGTTCCTGTTAATAAAGCAAAGTGATGCCTAACTAGAATCTCTCTTTGCCACAACATCCATACCTTTTTTGGTGTGTGTGTGTGCTGGAGGTATCGGGGGTTTTTATCCTCTTCTGCCTCCTTTCCTGCTGACCTTGTGACATGCTAATGTAAAATGACCTGGTTGAACCATCATTCAACTAGACCCTTGGCAATTTGAAGCTCTGTTTTCCTGGGTTTATTTGATAAATGGTGAATATAAAATCAATTTCTAGTGGAACCCTATCTTGCTGTTTTTATGTAAGGCTTGTAACATGCAAATTTTCTAGCAAGAAACAACTTTCCAGTATATAACATGTGGGGTAAATAAACAGAAGAGAGGACACCTGCCGTGAAGATTTTTTTTGTCTGAGGAAAATTTCCTAAGTATACATATTTCAGATGTTCTTAAGAGAGCACAGGTCGAGTAGAAAGATAATGGAAGCGGGAAAAGCATTTCTCTACACTCAGCTAAAACCTGGTGCTCAAGCACATATGCAGTTATCTGATAACTTCATAGCTGCATTCATCCAGAGCTTTATACTTGTACCTGAGGAGAGGAAGGTATGGGGAAAAGACCCAAGGGGAGGGAAAGGTGGCTGGGCCACCCCTCTGCTAAGAACAGGACAGAACCCGAATACAAAAGTTCCATTTGTTTTTCAGTATCTGATTCTCTCTCCCCAGCCCATGCCTCCAGCTGGGATGTCTGATGGACTCCCCTGTGTGATTTTATCTAAAGCTGTGTGGTTGTGGGAGGTCACCTGGGGACTTCTAGTTCTAATAGAAGGAAAGTCTGTTGCCTGATGCTGGCACAGAAACCTGCTCCTATCTGAGTTCCCATTTACCTTCTGAGTGCAGCAGACATTATTTTGGCTGCTTCTCTATTGACTATGCAGGCTGTTCCTTGGTAATAAGTAAACAAGTTAATAGGTGCACAGAATGCTTGTATTGTGAAAGCATTGTATTCATTTTAGGCAGTTTTTCTTATAATAAACAAACAGTACACTTAAACTACTTTTGGGATTTTGATGTTTAGCGTAGCACAGGAATCTCCTTCAATTCTTTATGAAGAATGAAATGTATGACACAAGAGAAAATACACAAATTAACAGTTTTAATTCACATACACCCAAGGGGTTTCAGGCTATAAGACTCTTTAGCAGTTACTGTAATGAGGACACCAGAGTGGCCAAGAGCACCATCCAACTGTCTCCTGACACGCTGCACAAAGGCAGGGGCTACGCATGTGGTCTTTGCTTCCTTTCTGATGAAGCTGAACCATTTAGTGAAGCTGCTGCTAGAAATGCTTTTTCTTTTCCAAAGGGTTGTCATGCTCTGTATGTAAGTGAGGACTGCCTTGCTCTGCTGCTGCTCCATATGTGCTCTGGAAGAGATCCGTGCAATGCACTAGATCCATCTGCTGTCTGAAAACTCCTCTGCAAAAGTGCTAAGCAATAAAATGCAAATCCTCATCCAAACAATTCTATATGTTGTTGAAGTCGCGTGCAGTGCTTGGGAGAGAGGAATAGGAAAATATTTGTGTTGAGCAGACCAATTAAGAATGTAGAAGCAAAGTACTTGGCCAAGTCCATACCTGGACAGGTTTTCAGCAAGGGATTGGTATTTGCAGAGTCCAGGTATTTCTAGAAGAAATGGTTGTTCATCACAAACCCAAAGCTTCAGGTAATTTAAAAACTACAATGCAGTATCTTAGGAAAGCTGTAAAGAGAATTTTCTTTAAGCCATGCTGTGAGTAATAAATTACGTAGAGTATTTCTCATTTTACATAAATAACACAAAGAATGTCTTATTCCATATTGTGGATGAACAATACCAACAGTTGATGTCAGCATTAACTTTTTAAATCATATTACTTAAAAGGGCGAGGGTTATAAAGTGTCCACAGACAGCTTCATTTTCTCTCTGTCTTCCTAATGCCCATACACCAATGACTGTTTGATTCATTTATTGACATAAAACAGAATTGCTTAGAACTAACCACTCATCCATCATAATCACAGTTATAAGAGAGAGCAGGCTAAGAGGTTAACTGCTTGCTAGATGTATCAAGATCTTTGCTATATACCAAAGCCTGACTCGATAGAAATCTGATAATGGCCTGCTGAAGGTAAAACATAAGTGTTAATAGCTAAATAAAAAAATTGATAAAGACTTGCTGTAAAACACTCCCATTTCTAAAGTTAATTAAAAAGAGCTGATCAAAGTGAAGCCTACATTAAAAATGTTACTTTAAGATATTAAAGATAAGATAAAGTGTAAAGGTCAGTTTTAAAAATAAGTGCATTTAAAAAAAATTAATTTTCCATAAATTATTTTTTTACTTCTTGGCGATGTTTTCATTAATAATTAAAATACAAAAAATGTGGAAATGTTAATTTTTAACTTTTAATAGTTTAAGTACATGCACAGTGATGAGGAATTGATATTTTTGTGTGTCTACATTAAGAAGACATTGAAAAAAATTGATTTGAAGTAAGTGGGAGCAGCTTCTGTTCTTAATACATTCATGTGGTGGATTCAGTAGTGTGCATCATAAAATATTCAAAGGCTACACTTAATTGTGTAAATATAATCCTGGCTCTGAAACTTGGTCTCAAAGATGCTCCCTGCAGGATCCAAAAAGCCTCAGGGAGTAATTAATCCAACTCGCCGATGCTAAAACAAAGCAGGTTACATGAGTTTTATCACTCACTTCAGCCTTTCCCAATGAAAGAGTTCACAAAGTGTAAAACTTCACTCAAAGTTCTTGTTTGCAGGAGCTGAGACACACGGTCTTGCAGAATATCTAAAGTCTGGTATGGCAGCAGAGTGAAGAGGAATGAGTAGCTAGCAGGCTCTGTGTATACGAAATTCCTACTTTAGTATGTCTTTTCTACTCAAATGCTTTAGTAGCTTGGAATATAACACTTTCTAAAGAAGAATTGGTCACTGATACAACACAACTACAGTTAGATCTGCCGAACTGATCAGAGTAAAGCTCAGGAATCTGAAGCCAAGCTGAGTAAGGTGAAAGTGAAGTAAAAAATTCCCCCCTCAACCCTCATAATGAATAACCTAAAACTTGAGAGGTGGTTCTACAACAGGCACAAGGGATCAGAAGTGTGGTTATCTTCAGAGTGGATGTTATCAATTCTTGATTCTATTTCAGCAACAGCTTTATGAACATCACATCAGGCAGCCTTTTGCCTTTCAGAGACAAGTAAAAATGTTCCAAAATTTACCTGATTTACTAAACAATTGTGATGTCCATTATTTAATTTTTACTTCTCCTGTATTTCTGAGATGTATTTTAGACTAGAGAACCCTACCTTAACTGAACACCCTATTAATTTATTTAAAATACGACATTTTCTCTTTTCCTTGTATGTCTTTCGGGTTTGTTTGTACTCTTGATGTATTTCTTTGTTCCATCTTTACCAAGTGATTATAGTTTGTGTAAAATCCAGCAGTGAAATTAAATAGCTGAAATTATTCTAAGATGGAAGTTCTTATTTGTCAACACAAGGTTTCGCGTCGCTTTGCAGCTTCTTAACCCACTATTTTAAAAATATGGTTAGAAAGTCTTAATTTTCTTAGTTTGGAGGAACGTTTCCTCCTCCAAATCAGGATACTGATTTTAATATAAATTTTTGAATAGCCATTTACCCTACAACCCTGTTGAATCTCCCCCATGCCCCATATCCACAAAAGAACAGTTATTAGAAATCTCTTATCCTCTCTTGCATGGGCAACTTTTTATCATTGCTGGGTTATTGGCCTCTTTATTTGATTATCCTGTAAGGTAACATCTCACCCTAGCAAATAGTCCATATATTTCCTTACTGTGTTCACTAAAGCCTGACAGTATATCTGTGTTGGTAAGAAGTGGGAATAGGTTTGAAAGGAATCTTTTGCCCTAAGATTAGTTTGCTTCAAACTCTTCAATATTCACTCACCTCTGAAATATCAGATATTGGGGTCTGTCCAGTCCAAGATTTTTCTGATCCATTATGGGAACCTAATATGTTCTTGAATTTTTGGGTCTTGAAATGTGATACAGGAACAAACTAGCTGCATTTCTGAATCATGGCAGCCGATTCCTAGATAATCCCATCTGGGAGGTGGCTATAACCATCATGCCTGTGCATAATTTTTCTGTAAGTTATTTGGTCTTTGAAGTCTTGTTGTTTAAGATGTTTTTCTATGGACATAACTGTAACTTTCAGGGGACAATGAGGGAAACATAACCATATGCATTCAATTATCTTTTTTTTTCTGGATTCCTCCAAACAGTTGCAAGACCTGTATGCTCTTACTCCAGATTCCAGATTTGTACATCAGATAACACATATGCATCCTGATAGCAGGTCAACTTGAATAATTATATAATTATGGAAAAAGAAAATTTTCTCTTCCTTTAATCTTTTTAAACCGAATTTATACCTCCTGATTGCCACAGTTTGCACTATGGTTTTGTTCCATATTGTGCAACATCGAGCAGTAAGTTATAACAATAACCAACGTTGTGTCCTGTCTAAAGCATTTAGGCAGAGTTCATGCATTCAAAGAGAGTTGTTTCTTCAAGATCTCATAGATTCTTGTACTTTACCCCAGAAACATGCTAACCTAGCTTTTAAAAAGTATATTTTCCTTCCTTCTCTTTTTAATTCTAGTGTTTTGTTTCTGTGTGTGAATAAACTCCTTGATTCCTCCAAAACAGCCATCCCTTTGAGATGTCTGTTGTTCAGGGGTTTTCCCTCACCCACCCACCTGCCATTAACTATTTGGTTACCACTTGAAATACTTCATCATCGAGATTCAAACTCATTGTCCCATGGCCATTGTTGCTCAGCAGAACACCCATGCTTGCTTTCTACACAAACACACACACAAATTAATAACTGAGTGGAACTCCTCCTCCTCTGTGCTCCAGAAGGAGCTGCTCCAAAAAGAAGCCATTTATAGTATCAATAAGCTGCTTCTCCAAACCATGTACAGATGTGTTATTCAACCAGTTAATATTGGGGTAGTTAAAATCACCCATTATTATTTTTCTGGCAGATTTTGCCACTTCATTAATATCTTTCAACATACTGAGTTGCTTGGCTGTTCCTTCTTTTACATGGCTTATATCATATCATGCCATCACAGCATATTCTGTAGTTTCGAGTTAATTGCCCAATTAACAGTGGTATTCATGAAGTGCTAGGAAAATTCCACAACTAATGATTTGGACAATTTCAAAATAGGTTGGTATTTCATAGTTTAAAATGTCAAACATGCCAATAGCTGCAAGCTTAAGACTCTGCAGGCTTAGAACCCAATAGCTTGAAAATTCTGTATCTCAAAAATCATAATCCAGCCCTCAGAATCATGTTTCCCAGACCCAAGTATTTCACTGTAGGGAAGTTCTGCACTACATTAATTTCTTCCTAGACAAGTGAGGTGGAAGCATGAAATGGGGCCTCCTTGGCTTCTTTGTATTTTGTGAAAATATGGAATAAATACTTCTGGCAGCAGTGAATGCACCCTTACCCCCAGCCTGGCCCCAGATGATGTTTATGGCAGCAGCGGGGACACTGCTGTTACCATGGTTGTTTATATGCTTACAGACTCAGGAAAATGAAGGTGTGAGTGAGTTGGAAGGCTGTAGGATTTGCTAGGGCACTTTGTACTTTTCTTTCCCGTTGCCTGGATTAGGTAGGGATATTAACAATGCGTAGTTAGCTTTGATGGGTCATTGTTCCCAGATGCAACTGAGAGTTGCCAATAGACTCTCTAGGCAGTGATCTGATTTTTTTTGTTTTGTCTCACCAGCTGCCATGCAGAGATGCCAGGGGATACAGTGCCTCTCCTTTCTGCCTTTTCTCCGTACCTTCTGTGCCATTTGTGAGTGTTAGGACCGAGGTCATGCCATGGAATTAGTTTACAGAGTCTGGGGAAGGGCTGGGGCTGTAAAATAATTTCATTATCACCACCGAAGAAAGACAGTATTCATTTTCAGTCTTGAAATTCGGGGTCAGAGACATGGGTGTGATAAAGGAGACAAGCCACTGCCTCAAAGCTGAAGGATCACAGGCTCAGAGGGAATTTCTAGTGTTTCACATAGAATCATAGAATATCCTGAGTTGGAAGGGACACACAAGGATAATCGAGTTCCACTCCTGGCCCTGCGCAGGACAAATCACACCCACAAATATCACGCCATGTGCCTGAGAGCATTGTCCAAATGCTTTTTGAGGTCTGGCAGGCTTGGTGCTGTGACCACTGTCCTGGGGAGCTTGTTCCAGTGCCCAGCCACCCTCTGGGTGAGGAACCTTCTTCTGATATCCAACCTGAACTTCCCCTGACACTATTAGAGCATTTTGAATTTCCCTACTTATCCAGTCTATTGAGACTGTATTGGTGATTTAATGCAAACTGCTCAGAGGTATGTACGTATGTGATTAAGGCCTTAATTCAGCAAGGTGCCTTAAGTATTTGAGGTACTTCATTGTAATAGACAGGACTTTACAGCAGTTAAAATCCTATGAATACTGAGGTCTTTGCTGTGATTGTACTGATTATGTAAGTATGGCTGCTGGATAGCTCTTTTTAAAAATTAAATTACTGAAATACTGTGTTGTTTAGATCTTCCTTTTAGTCCTTCTTGGAGTTGTGGCAGATTCTTTAGGATGTTATAATTTACATTTTATAACAAAAATATAGTGAATGGTCTTGTCTGATTTCTCTTGGCAACTCAGCAAACTATCATTAACATTTTTCATCAGTATTCTGTTTAGAGTTTTCTAAACTGAACAGTATAGTGGCAACAGCTCATTTTTAGATGCTGTTACAGTTCTTTCACATCTTTATAGTACTGTAGTAAAGCTGAATTTACTGGCTACCTTGAAAGCGGAGTAAGGCAGCATTAGAATCTACATTAAAGTGATTCAATACTCTTTAGAGAAAAGCCTTCTTAACATGAGATCAGATACAGTATGTGTTTTGGGGGTAGTTTTATAAGGATTGCCAATAAACTTGAACGCTACCAACAACAGCTGCTTTTTGAAATATTGCTCTGTCCAGCCCAATGAAATTTAGGGGAATTTTCTTTGCTTTGTAAGCACATGTGATTGACATCAGCATTCAGGGGAGCTGCACCTGCAAATGGAAGGAGGGCTATATCCTGGAGACTAATTTGGTGATTTAACCTGGTAAAGATGGGAGGGATCAGCTTCTGTGTGCTTGTTTCTCCTTGAGAGTTAGTGCCACTCTCCTGTCTCTGGGGTAAGTACCATGCTCTGATATATTTTTCCTAAACATTGTTCTAGGTGGCCATTTAGATCTTTTCCAGTTTGGGTACAGAGAGAAGGCATTTGTTTTCGTAAGTTTTCATGAGCTAAGAACATGCAAACCCTTCAAGGTCATTCAGTGTTTGTGTCCAGGCAGGTTGACCTGTGGTTATTGTTCCTGGTTTTATGGCTCTGAGCAGCTCACTGCATCTTTATTTCCTTTCTTAATCTTTAATAATTTTACTTTTTTTTTCTTTCTTTTTTTTTTTTTCTTTAAAGCTATAATAAAAGGGATGGCAAAGTCTGGTGCCCAAAAGAGGGATTAGCCACAGATGGCTGTAACACTGCTTTCCATTATTACAATTATAAATACAGTAGTAGTAGTAACAACTGCTACTACTTGTATTACCATTCAGAAGGGGCAATTTTAAATTTTTGACATATTAATAACTCTAAAGCTACTCACACCCACCAGGAAATACCTTGCTGCTTTTAAATGGTACATGGTTCTCCATATTCTAGTTAATGCAGAAGCTATACGTGTTTCTTCCTTTTTTAGCATTTTTCAGTAAATATGCACCAAGGATTATTTGCAGATTAAGCTTCAGTTGTAGAAATAATCCCTTCAGCCAATCATAATTTTAGACAACTTTGCATCTGTATAGTTATGAAAACAAGTGGGGTTTTTTGTACAAGATATGTTCATACATTTCACATATAGCATGATAGAGCATTTAGTGCTCATCAAAGAAATGCTTTCTCTACCTTGAATGCAGTAGTTTGATGTTATTTCTTTCAAAATGTGGCAGGTTTCTTTTAGGTCAGATTCAGTAAGGTAATTACGTTGGAGCCTTAATAAATTTGAGAATATGACCAATGAATGTCATAATGAAACAGAAAAATATTAAAAAGAAGATTAGGATATCTTTTAAAGATTTTTGTCTCTGATTAAATTAAAGTTTTTGTTTTACTCTAAAGTAGAAACTATAAAATTAAGTGAACACCAAAAGAAGTTCCTTCTGCTATTAATTAGTTGCACTAATTCTACAAACTGAAAAACAGCAGGGATGTAAAAAGTGATTGACCATTCATTGTCGATATAATCACAATATTACCATTAGTTACTTTAGTGACAAATGCAGTATCACAAACTGAACAGAATAAAAGAGTTTTGCAGTTAAAAAATTTTTGCAGTTAAAAAATAGAAATGGCAATTAAGAGTTAACTTATTAAATTAAAATGGGCAGGTGACAGAACATAGATATAAATGATGTAAGTTCCAAGAGCTAGAAATATTTTCTGTTTTATCCAGCCACAAACTAAAACTTTGTTTTGCAGAAAACGGTATTTCTAATAGATATATTAAACTCTGTCTTTATAATTTAATATTCATTGTTGATAATGCTCAAAAATTTAGAGAATTGGTGTTCGACCTTCAGGTTAGGAGCTCCCAAATAATTGGCTAGAGCTATTAAAACAGGTATTTTTACACTTCCAGTAATGCATATGAAAAGTCACTGAAATATGTTATAAATATGTAATCCTGTCCAGGGAAGGTAAAAGTGATATTACTAAAGGGACAGTTCTAGCCTTTAGCTCTTTGCACTGAAAACTAGATTACTTAGCTGAGTCAAACTTGCTTTCTAATTTCTCTGCCAAATTTGACCGAAGATCTCTTTGGTGGTGTTGCAAAAGTCTTTTTGCAAAACCACTTTCTAAGTCTAGCAAAGCAGAAATAATATTGAATTCTGTTGTCCTAAAGTATTCTTTCTCTCTTCAAAGATGTAGGATTATAATTTTTGATACTTTTGTGAGTGGAGGGGAGAGGTTACCTGGTGTTAGGGAAAAGAGCGTATTTTTGACTTTTTTTTTAAAGAAAGCAAATACTTGCCTCACCAGAACAATCCCATGGAATAGCCCTTTATGCTGTGTTTAAGGCCAGTACATTTGAAACAACTGTTCTAAAAACAGGGAGAAAAGAAAGAAAAGGATGATTCCTAATTACAGCTATTTGCTGGCCCATTTCTCTGTTTGGCTTTCAAGATTCTGAAAAAACCTATGAGTTTACAAACTTTAAACTCTAAAGGTGATCCCAGACACATCTTGTTCTTGGTTAAAGGTTCTGCTATATCACTACTAGGACAAAAAAGTGAAGTGCCTCTCCACCAGCTGCAGAGAAAGAAGGTGATTTGAATGTTAATGAAGGACAGAAGTTTCATAGTAACAGAAAAACAGAGGCTCTATAGATAAGAGAATATTTTCCCAGGACGTCTCAGTCTGCAGTTGTTGTAACCAGAGGAAGTAATATTACTAAGGAAGTATTTAAATGTCTTTAACAGATATTAGATGATGAAGTGGAGTAGTCATTATATTCCTATCCAAGCTCCAGTGCATGAGAGGTCTATTGAAACAGAGTCTTTTGAGAATATCCACTTAGTCCTGTTTCTAGACTCCCAGATTAGTTTGGGCATCCTATTAATCTGCAGAGTTCTGACACAAAAGATTTCTCAGTGAAGTTACTAGAGTTCTTGTTTGATATGGCCATACAGATAATAATCTTCAATGTTTTTAAAAATTTAAATGCCCACACTCCCTTCCTGCCCTTCTGTCTTGTCTGGAAAAAAATCCCTGATCCAACAGCATTGAAATTCTTTCCTGATATTTCCACGTGAGGTTTTTTAACATGTCTTGTACCTGACGGTGCCCTTGAATTGTTCATAGCTCTTGATGCAAACATATTACTCCTGCTTTCTCTTCAGTTCCGGTCATTCCTTGTTTCAGGAGCCCCATGACACAACTCATTGTTTTTATCTCTCTGATCCATTCACATATGTAGTCCTACAAACACAAACTGGCGTTCAGGGCCTTCTGTGCCATTCCCCTTTTAGCATTTGAGTCAACCCGCTTATATTTTAAGGTATTCAAATCATAGAAGGGGTTGGAATGGACCTTAAAGGTCCTTTCATTCCAACCCCTGCTATGGGCAGGGACTCCTTCCACTAAACCAGGTTGCTCAGAGCCCCATCCAGCCTGGCCCTGAAACACTTCCAGGATGGTGCATTCCCAGCTTCTCTGGGCAACTTATTCCAGTGCCTCACCAGCCTCATAGTGGACTTTCTTCTTAACATTATTCTCCACTTCACCTATTCCAGTTCAAAGCCGTTCCCCTTTGTCCTATCACTACATGCCCCTGTAAAAAGTCCCTCATCGGCTTTCTTGTAGCCCCCATTCAGATACTGGAAGGCTGCTCTAAGGTGCATATTTGGCTATTATTAAAAGAATTTTTGTTGGTGTCCTCAGCAGTTGTTGTTTTTCTTTAAAGCAGATTAACAGGAAACTAGCAGTGAGTTCACAACAGCACCAATGAATTGCTCAGAGAATGGCTGTGAGCCTATAAAGGTACTGCATTTGTCATTCTGATGGATGACTTTTCCTGCCCATGAAATAAGGGAAGTAATCCGTCCTCATTCTGCTTAGTTCCCTCTAAGCAGAGGCATATATTTGGTTGCCAAACTCTCCTTTCCATTCTTCAACTAATCCCAGGGAAAGATGGAAATATGTTGAAAAGCCCGTGACACATGGTGGATGAGTAGTTCTTTGCTCCCAGAGCACTCATCTGTAGCGCTTGTCAACCCTATGCTTTTCCTTGCTCTTATTTAGTATCTTGATGGAATTGCTGTGGGATCCATTAAGATTAAATTTCTGCCATACATAGGAGATGTGTGGCTTTCTGGAATAATAAAGCCCATTTCTGGCTCTCTGAATACCCAGTAGAGAGCAGAATGAAGATCAACTGGCTTAAGGTAAAACCGAGGACCATGCAACAAGCAGTGTCCCTCCAAAATGTCTTTGTTGAATGTACCTCACATTGGCCTGATAGATTTCAGATAAATATGAATAATACTCACTTTTCAGGAGGAAAAAAAAGGGAGCTCTAAATCCTAGTGTTATTTCAAAATGTTGATTTGTGAGAATGATGGAACAATGAGCTCTCTTTTCCCCTTGGATTCTGTTTTTTTGCTTTTTTTCCACATCCTCACCCTGTAATTTCTTCTGTGTGAGATGACAGACTCTGAAAAGCACTCATGTAATAGTCCATAAGCCTGTTTTACCTTCCTGCTAACTGTATTTGAGTACCTACTGTTGCCATCAATACCATGATATCTGAGTATCCTTCAATAATTTTTTTTTTTTAATAATGTTGACTTTAGATCATTTAAAAGGAGGGAAGTGACAGCTTTGCTCACAGTTCCCAGCCAGAAATGGAAACTCATATACAGAGTTTTGAGAATCCTCTCTTGCATCTTAGGTTGACACTGGTCAAAGATACAGAAATTATAAGTTAGGTTGCTGGTTTTTTTTTTTTTTCTTTTTTTTTTCAGCAGGATACATCTGTCTTCAACAAACAGGGTGAATTAGCCACTGCTGAGGGGGTTCAGTGTTACCAGTACAAGTTCAATAGAATTATTTTGGTTTGCCTAATCCAAGTTCAGCTTTATACCTTTATACTATATCAAAGTGACTTTTGTGAAGTCACCCTTTTTATTTATTCGTCTCATAAAATTGGTAAAATGTCAGTGGTGTCATGGGATTAAATATGCAGATGCTCCTTCTTTTTCCTATTTTTACACTTGTGCAGTGGGATGCTTAAGGTTAATTCCAGACAGATATCAGAAGCTAAGTGAGAAAGTAACATGAAGAGCTCTGGAAGCTTAGACATGTCATCCTGGTTCATATCTTTAAATATAATGCTGTCTGTTGTCATGTGCTGCTAACGTCAAATATCATCTGAGCATTCTTTGGACTATTTGTCTCCACGTGCTAGTGGCACATGCACATATTTCAGCCCATTTTTTAACAGTCCATGCTGGACTTTTCCTGGGTTAACATTGCTTCCTGAATGCAAACCTTCTCTGCCAGAAGAAGAAATTTGTATCTGTTCCATGCATTAGAACAATCACAACTTAAAAGTCTACTCCTTAATTCCTTCCAGCTAAAGTTTCTTCTTATGCTATATTACAGTGTGAAGGTGTCTCCTTTTGAGGCAATTAGTTTCAAACTGTTTTACATCTTTGATTTGTTCTATCAAGTGGTATTGGACACACAAAAGCCAGAATGTTCCCTGGTACAGCCTCTAGCAATGCTTCTGTGCAATTACTGAGGTAGGAAAAAAAAGGGAAAGGGTAACAATTCTTAACACTTGTTTTCTTACAATAGAAGGTATGTGTGCAAATCAAGTATGGACTATAGATCAGAGTTATTTTCATTAATTTTCTGGTTAATGTTTTGTTCATATTTACATCTTGGAAAGATGATTCTGGAGAGCAGCTGAGTAGGAGGATTCTTCTCTGTAATCAGCCCTGACTGATAGCTTTGAAGCAGTCTCCTTTTCTGTCTGTGAGAACATATCATTCTACAGTAGATGGGACCTGCTGGACATGCTCTTGAAGAAACAGACAAGTTAGCAACATTTTCCACTGGCAAATCTCCAGGGAAAAATATTTCTTACAGTTCTTGTATGTCTTTATACTTCATCTGCATGCTTTAATTTTTGTGTCTCAGCAATCTGCTTACAGGGTAGAAGTAGCTGCAGAGTTAAAAGTGGTCTCAGCTTTTGACCATTGAAGTGTATTATTCCAGAGCACTTCTAAAGTATCTGAAGACTTAATAACCACAGTATCAGTTTCAAAATGCCAGTTTCACTGTGCATATCTAGGGAATGCTTGAGATACCTGCCTCAGACAACCTTGACAATAGACCCTACCAGGACCTTTGTGACCAGTAATCTCTGCCAGAAATCCTAGCAGATTTCTGTCAGAGTTTTGCTTTAGGTTTGACAAAAGTATGAAGCCAGCATGGTAGTTGTAATAAGGTTTATAGAATGCTGGAATATGTGAAAGATTCCTCTCAGTTCAATTCAGGAGTCTAAATCCTTCTGCAAGTTCATAGTAGCAATCCTTATAAGTGTCCAAGTCGCTTGTTTTAAAACTCAGTGAGAATTCTCATTTGTTGCTGAATTTGAATTTTCTTCTTCTGGGTCCTCTAAAATACATTACAAGAGGTTTTCTGTTGAAAACAGGATGAACAGAGCTTTGCTGACTGACTAATTAAAAGTTTAATCAGCTAACTGTACTTTTTGTGTAGTATTTCTGAAGCCTAAAGCTTTGGTGAAGATCAGGTTGCTCTTTAAAAACCCGTTTGTGCAATGATTCCATTTCTTCCTTTTAACTGTTTTGAGTACAGCTTCAGTGCACTATGGTGACAGGGAGAGGAGTGGAGCTGCCTCACCCTCTGAGCAAATAGCTGAATTCAGGAAATGTAGTCCTTGGTGGTAAGCTTATGGAAAGGGATCAAAAGTGTTCTGTAGGGTAAAAAAGTTGGGGAATGCTAACATATTCTTTCATTTTGGAGTTTTTTGAGAGTTACCTTTCCAACACTTGCTCCTTTGAACTCTGAGCTGGATGGCAAGTTGCCACTTGTTTGTTTGTCCTGTCCTTTGGTGTGTTCTTAAAACCTTTGGGATATTAGTTTCTGAAAATTTTATGTGCTACTCTGTATTATGGCATCTAAACACTAAGTTTCTTTCAGTAGAATACATTAAATGCATATGACAGAGAAGCACAAAAAGCACATGGAAAAAGTGAACTGGATAACGAACTTCATTGTGGTTAGACAATTTTCTAATAAATAAGAACATGTGTTTGCTATCTGCTATCAAATATTGACCTACTGTGAGATTTTTTTTTAAAACTGAATATCAAAGATAGAAAAACACCCACAACCTACCTTGTGCCACTGCCGTGGATTTGCCATTGGCTTGCATTTATTGACTCCAGCAAAGCCATTTTATTTGACTGTAAACTTATTTTTTCACTTGAAGAAAAAATTAATTTTGAAGAAAATGAAACTTTTTATCATGAGTGCTTCCAGCATGTCATGAAGTAAACTTGCTTCAGTTCATACTTCGTTGCTTCTAGTTTGTTCTGCCTTATAGGGAGATTTTTATACCAGGAGTGTGTTCAGAGTGTGATGTAATTGACCCAGACCGGAACAGGAGAGCACAGATGTCCTGGCGCTTTGGAAGTTGAATGTAAAACGGAATAATCCATTACTTACAAGTAAAATTTACTACATTTTAGTAATTTCATGCCTTTACACAACTGCTACCTGCTACATTACAAAGCCAGACCATGGTTAATAAAATAAGCAGCGTCTTCTGAAGGAAAGCCAGAGAGCCTGGCAGACAGCACTAAAATGCATAGAGGCAGAGTTTGTTAGCAAATGAGAGGAATCTGTTCTAAAAATTGATTATCACATTGCATGCACAATAAGGATTATTTATTTATTAATAAATATACTTTCACATGTATTATCCAAATAGTTGTATATGAGAAGCTTAAACTTAATTGGAAAACCGAACTGGAAGACTGATCCTATGGATGCAGGACAGCCCTGACCCTAAATGGCACAATCAGTATCCACCTTTAATAAATCAGATGAGGCTTGTAGTCCTAGAGCAGAAAATAAGACCTTGGAGCATCACTCTGCACAGAATAAGCAGGAACTGGCAGTCTTGGTGTTCTGGATGATATACTGATGTGCATCAGTCCAGCTGAAGGTTGATAATTAACTTATGCTAAAGTGTTGTAGTGAATCAGTAAGGAGTCAAAGTATTCAAAGCATGTGCTCTGCTTTAGAACACTAAATAAAGGCATTGTACTTCTGTTGGTACACATGCTCAGAAAAAAGTGAGCACACTTTAGTGACCTGAGGTTAATATTTTTCATGAGCAATTTGTGCTGTATGGACATTCTTGGTTCTTGTTTTCTTTGATTTTTTTGTTGGGTAGACCTTTGATATTTCGAAATTATGATGTGAATTAAAAGGCCACAGCTAAGACAAGGAAATGGATTCTTAGCCAAATTTTAAAAATTAGAACTGGATGGTTTAAAAGTGGCCAGACACCTCAGGTGAGCCTGCAGGAGTTATTTGATGCAGTAGATGAGGACAGTTTTACAAATGACATAAACATACAGATAGGTCAGTAGTTTCAGTTTCAGCATTCTGTACAGAGCAAGGCACATCTGGATGAACGATCTGATTTGCTTTTGCCTTGCAAAGCCAAAAAGTCCCACTTGGCGCTCTGATGCAGGCTAAGCTGGGTGGATCAGGTATAGGTGCTCTTAAAAGAGGAAAAATGGACACTTGGCAAACCTAGCAGATATTTTGACACGCTCTTGGAGCTGATAAGAATAATCATAAATTTAAATGTTACCTTGCCTTGCACAGAAACCAGACTTAATAAATGGCTTTGAATTTTTCATGAATCACTGAGCACCCTGTTTTACTAATAAGACCAAAGTTTTTTGGCAGGGGAATTGGGAGGAACAGGACTATGAAAGATGTTATAAGGCTACTGATGGAGTGTCGTATAATTTTACTAGTTGCATAACTGCTTTTAACTACTAAATTCTCTCTGATTAAAATAACAATCGAGCTTGTAATTTTTCTGAACAGCTGCTGCTACAGGGGGTCATTACCTTGGAGAGCTTTGAAATAATCGTACTCCTAATACATGAGTTATGTAGTCTCATGTTTTACAGCAATGCACAAAGTTTAAAGTCTATAGTAGAATGTTATTTGAAAGCTGTCAAACCATGTTAAAAAAGACTGCATCGTCAAAGGCCCTTGTGGCCAGGATTCAACATGTAGCCTTGTCTTACTCATTATAAAATGCATGTTTATAAAGTTCCACAGAGCATCCAATTCCCAATTCACTTATATCAGCAAGACTTAACTTGCTCATTAATCTAAATTCTTTTGCAACTTTAATCTACATGTTTAATTAATCATAAAATGAGGCGGTAAGTAATTTCAGCAATGTGTGGCTTGTTATCAGATGCATTTAATCACTCTTCTGTGAGCTCATTTGGAAACACCTGAAGATGTCGAGAGCAGTTTGAATAAGCATAAATTATTCTTTGTCAGTGTACTTCACTCAACTAATAAGACATTAATTTAAAAGGCACTGTTCGTCATTTTTAGATCTTCACCAATATTTTTAGCTTAGCAGTATAAATCTAATTGTACATACTGTATGATTCCCAACATAGTGCCCAACACTGAAAAGGGTGAGAGTTATATTGAATTCATTTTTCTTATTTACATGTAATTATATCATGTAATCGTAATTTTAATGAGGATTAACCAAAGGTATCAAATCTGTTAACTGTTCAAATGTTTTTGGAATAAGCTGCTAATTACTTGAAATGCTAAAGAATATTAGATGGCACCAAGAGTTGTAGATTCTGTTTTTTCTTTACAGATAATAGCTCTTGTCATATTTGGAAGACTTGCCACATAGTAGCTTGCTGTAGATGTGTCTAAGTAGCTCAAATGTAGGTAGGATTAGCTTTTGAAAATACAGAAACAAAGACTGCAATATTGCTGGGCCCATTACATGAATAGCTGCTCTTTCATATGCTTACGCAGGATTACCGTGAATGGAAAATAATATTCCCACTTTTCCCAGTCACTTAACTATTATGTAGTTGGTGATGGCATTCTTAAAAAAAAAAAAAAAAAAGACATGACCTCAGAGCATGTATTTCAAAGGAGCTGAGTAAGTCATACATCTCCTCATGTCAAGAAAATGGAAATAAAAATCACATTTTATTGAATGTCATCACCTGTCTCTCTCTGCTGTAAGAGAGGATGACATTCTATAAGAATAATTATTCCACTGGAAACAAATTTATTTGCTTGCCATGGAGCATCTCAGTTAATCTTGCGTTTGAACAGTGGACTACATTCAATAGTTGACTGGTATGTTCCAGTACAGATCAAAACAGGAAAGGGGAGGATATACCATTTTGCCATGAAGCACAAATCACTTCCCCACATTTTTTTTTTTCTGCTGTATTTAATGTCTGTGAATGAACTCTTGTTTTCTCTGACAGAGCAGTGCTCTAACAAGAATAATATTGCTGCAAGTGCCCTGCCATGTTAAAGCTGCCGCACCATTTATACTATAGCAATAAATTGTGGCAGTTGATCCTTTTCCCCTGCTGTCTACGTGTTCCTTTCTACTACAATTTAGGTTTTATTTTTATTCAGCTGCCTTTTGCAGATGGAACTGATTGTTTGTTTCTAGAGCGCTAAGAGTTTGAGAACAGTAAACCTTTTGCAGCATCATATAGTACCTATCAGCAGGCTGGACAGTTTAACAGCGTTTTATGAAACCACAAAAAACTATGTACAGATTACATTTAGGGTCTGACTAAAACACATACAAACAAGGAAATATGAGCTCCTTCTAGGCCTTGCTCCATGTAAACGTTTATTCCAACTTATTTACTCTACAGACCATAATGAATCCTTCACACGTGTTACTTGGCCTTTTTTTGTCTGCGAAATGTCTCTCGAAACATCTGTGGGAAAGTTCCAAGACAAAAAAGAAAAAGTCTTAGTTCAGTAAACTGCAAAATAACCAGTTCAATTTTTCTGTAATTGCTCCGAAGCTGGACAGTTTTATCAATGCCTAACTGTAGATATTTCAGTGTGTGTGTGGATGGAGGATTTTTAGGAATCTCTCTGCCTGTTGCGGTGTTTGAACCAGAATTTGAACCATTCTTACCTATAGTCAAGTAGATTACTCTTTTTCTGTGGGTAGCCCAAGATGAAGACTCATTACTTTTTATTTTTTTTTTTAATATTTAAAATTTTCCTAGATCATAGATAACCAGAGCTAAAATGTGAGAGTGTTGTAAGAGATCCTAGAACAAAAGTCATCATTACAATCACTGCTTTAATAGATAGCTAACATACAACTTCTGATAACTCTAAGGAAAAGATGCATGTACTTCATTAGGCAATAGGTGAATTTGTGAAGTTTTTCTGCTAATCACATTGGCCTTTGAAGGGAACCTTCTAATCACTTGTTTATATAGAAATTGCAGAGAGTTCGTGCTAAATACATCCAATTTGCATAATATATTTTGGCCTTTTCTAATTGTTTGGATGTATCTGTTATCTGCTTCAAGCCAAAAATATTTATTGATTTTTATGGACTCATATGGGGTGCTATAAATGGAAATTCTTCATAAAGAGACAGCTTTTAAATTTGCAGAAGCCCATGTTATTCTTTTGAAACTGAGAATCCTGTCTTTGACAAGAAAAACATGCATTAAATTCCAGGGCGAAAAACTTGAATGAACAGTCCTCCCTCAAAGAAGTAAAACAAAGCAAGACAATAATTTTTGCCTAGTCAAATTTGTGCCTTTAGAGTTTGCATTTCCAAATGTTTCTGTTTCTATGACTCTTAGATGTAAGACTCTTTGAAAATGTACAGAAGGTGAGATTCTTCTGCTTGTATTACTCTGTCATGGCTTGAACAAAAAATCCTACCCCAAACTCCAGAAATCCTACATATGTAAGAGATGATATCATGGTGTTATGCCATTAAGCTAAACTTCTAGAAAGAGTGGGATTCTGTAACAGTAGAGGTGCTTATATTAAAGCACCTGATTAATTGTACTTAAATATTCCGAGGCAGAGAACAAAGTTCTAGCATGAAAAAGATAAAATTGTGCAGCCTTGGTTGCTCCATATCATTTTAGCTCATAGCACAAATTCAAGTAGCTACGTGGAAGAATCATGTCTGAAAGCCATATACGCCAGCAAACAAGTGAAACAGCTAAATTTTTCCCGGAAATGGGGGAATAGTCATTGGATGCCACAGAAATTAGACTGAATCTATGGAATGGTATGGCACAATGCTCCACCTACAGTGGACAAAGAATTGAAAAGCTAGCAATGGCTTGAAAAAACAAGCATGTTTATTAGCTGAACACTTTCCTAAAAGGGAGGACACACAGTAACAATTCTCTCAAAACTTTATTTGCTCTTATAAACACAACTGTGAAATATTTCGTTTTGAAAACGTCCAACTGGAGGGAAGTGCTCATCTATGGTTTCCAGAAATGTACTTGCAGTTTTTAAGCTATCTTTGGGTGGTTAGGCCTCATCATTGTTGGGACGCAAAGGATCTGACAGCCAAGCACAACCTCAGTTTTGAAACAAAATTTCAAAAGGTAAATCTCTTAGCTGAGGGCTGTGAATTTTACAATTTTTTACTAGTTACATGTGTTTGAGAGACTGTTCCCTACTTTATCAAAAAGTGAATCTGACTCTTCTTCTTGTGTCAAAATATTAATTTGAATTAATGACCTTTTCCTGTTTCTAAAGAAAGTGCCCCTCTCTGTGCTTCAACTTTGCTCTTTGTAGAGTGTGAAACTTCTGCCTGTTGCCTGAAAAACAGATCTTGTGCTAATTCACTTTTGTGCGAATTTATGAGATTTTAATGCTTGCAATTAGTCACTTGGGCCAAAATGCAAGTGCAGTAATGGCAGTACTACATTGTGTCCTGGTGTCTTATTTAGTGTACATATATTTATTAATTCACAATTGCTGAAGATTCTCATGTTGCAAAGTAGCCACATAAATGAAAAATAATGTAAGGTACAAGGAGACTCCTGCGTTACTTGAGGCATTGAATTTGGCCAGCAGTCGCTCTTTTTGGCATAAAATTAGTTTAGTGTAAGAATAATTTTTGCATTACAAAATGCAGCTTGTGAACACCGCATTCTGCAGGATGTCCCGAGAAGGGAAATACAGCAGATGATCAAAGGAAATTATGAACTTCCTGCAATTTCCTAGACATTAAACAGGAGAATTCTTAGTACTATCACACCAGGCTTTATTACGTTTAGGTGATTGAAAAGCTCAAAATTTGCACAGAGAAAGTAAAAAAAAAAAGATATTTTATTTAATTATTTTTAGATGCATAAAGGAACCTCCAGAGACATCTACTTAATGCTGTGGGAGTTCTGAAACAGGCAGCATCTTTCTAACAAACATGTGACAGCCCTCGAGTTTGCTTCAGAGACTATGTCTGACAAAAAGAAATCATTGAGAGTAGTAAACTTTTAAAATACTTACTACTTACCCTTGAGGGCATCATTAGTCACCAGTGATGTGGCTACTCTGGAAAGAAAGAAATCTTGAAAAGCCCAGGAAAATATTTCTGTGAATTTTGGACCAGCATTTTGAAGTAATGCAGCACTCTAAAGCTGATTTACATGCTCCCCCATAAATAAACTCTATACAAGACCCGTTGCTTGATTTAGTCAGGCCTGTGTTTCGGAGAAACTTGACACGATAAGTAAAAACCTCCCATTGTGCCAAAAACTATTTTGATCCCAAGAAAATTAAAAGTTTAATAGAATTCTTTGTATTATAGGTGTAATTAATTTTAGACAAGCCTATAAAATATAAGGACAAAATATTACAAAACCCCCCACAAACACCAAAAGCCCCAAAATACAATAGGGAATGATAAAAAGAGGAGAGGGAAATCCATTTTTGGAAAAAATAGCCTACACTTGTATTATGAATTGCAGGTCAATTTTGTAACAATAGTAAACTTTTTAATATAATTTATTTTTTGAAAACAGACTCTTAAAAGTAAAGGAGATCTTTGTACTTCAGGACTTATTTTTCCACTTAAAACTCAATTTGGCGAACTTTTCAGCAAGCCCACGGTAGAACCCATTTAAAAGCCTCTCAAAGAGAAGGTGGATGTTGTTTCAGAGCTTTATAAGCAACCTGCTGAGTAGTGGGACCCTAATACCTCATACCAGTGAATGATCTATTAATGATTTAATTATGCTGTAGTTATTAGAAAGCTTTTAATAATAAGTATGACCTGTCAAGTGCAAGGAGCACTTTGGGAGCTCTGAAACCCCCTGGTGAGGGTACAGGGTCTGTTTTTCCTGGCCTGCAGGTATCTGTAGCGGAACCATGGTACAACAAGGAATTTGCTGCTCAAGGACAGATCACCAGGGCTGGAGGGCCTTCCCATGCTGGTGTTCTTGACCAGCTGGATGAATGCCTTGACAGTTTTCCCTGGTTATTTTTTTCTTAGGAGTTGAAAATGAAATGCGTGACTTTTTATCTCTAGTTTGCTGATATGCTCTGTGTTGCTGATATTCTTACTGCTTGAACAACTGGCTACTGACCATTACATACGTGTGAATAAAAGAGCCATGGAGAAAGAGGTATTTTTTTTCTGAGAAGTCTTTGTTAAAATTGTCCTTTCATCTCCATGGTATCAAAAGGGCACTTTGTAACAAATAAGGAAAGGCATCACCTTAAAAATAATCTTGACTTTTAATTAACCAAGCCTATCCATTGTGACATCTATTCCTTTATTTCTGAGTTCTGAGGTGACCAAGTGCCTGTTTTCTATGACACAGATTTTTTTTTTGTTGTTGTGCCTTAGTGAAACATGCCAAATGATAATGTGTCTTATTTGAAGTGGAAGTTGCATTCTGAGTTATACCGTGTCCTTCATATCATCCTCGTTTTGTAAGGAAGAGAGCCTGCTTGGCCTAAATCTTTCCCATAGGGAAAACTTCAGACCCAAAAGGCCGAGAGCGGTTGATAGAGCTGCCTATATGTTAATTTCTATAATGCTGAGAGAAAGCAAAGTCTATTTAAAAACAAGATTGTGAAGATCATTGGTGCTGCGGATATTAAAAGAAATGCAAAAGCATATGAGATGTAAGAAAAATGAAGAATATAAAGAAGACGTGAGAACTTGTGGGAGGAACTTTGTTTTACTGGATAAGATTAAGGCCCAGCAGTAATTTCTGGATTTTTTATTAAATATTGCTATATTTTTGTTATAAAATGTGTTCTGAAATTGTCACCTGACATAGGAAAAATACTAAACAGTGCTCTAAAGTAATAAACCCAACTAAATTGGTGTGGTCTATTTAAAATCAAAGTGAAGCCACAACCGAAAGCTACCCCCCATTTCTCTGAATTTTATGGAATACAACTTTGATCCTCAGAAGGGATTCGAAAGACCTTGGTGGGAGTAAGCAAGACAAGTTTCTGAAGTAACACTGCTGTACAGGCACTGATTAAGACCTGAGCGTAGAGAACGGGAAACAGTAATCATTGAAGCTTGATGACAACACCCAAACCTGTAGGAGACTGTATGTGGAAGGCGTGTAAGTTTGTTCTGATCGTAGAACGTTTGAGGATAGTGTGCTGACTAAGATATACATTAAATGCCTCTGGAAAATTGCTATCGGTTTCTCAAGAAAAAGATTGGCAAACATCTGTGATCCGTACTGGAATGGGACGTAGCATCTCCCAGTCCCTTAAGGCTGTTGCAATTCAGCTGAATTTCTCATCTGTCAAGAGAGGGAAGATGCACAAGTGAAGATCTGTGGTAGGGGCTCCAACCAGCAAAGAGAGAGGGCGGGTGGTGAGAGAGAGATTCCTCTTCAGCTTTGACAGTACTAGGCCTTCCCAATATCTCTGGCAGTTCAGCTATTTAATTTGGAGCCGTGCTCATACTGACAGGAGCTGGAACATCTGGACACTTAGCCAATCAGTGAGTTCATGGTAAAGCATAGCGAACCATTTCTTCATGTCGTTTTTCCTTGTCTGCTGTGGACCTCCAGCTAAGGAGAGAGCCAGCATTTGAGTTCAAATACTGAAATACCTGCCCTTTTGTCTCTGAAGGCTGTTGTTTGATAGAAATTGTACTTGTACTTTAGATTTTAAGAGAGTCATCTGAGTTGGCAGGAATTCTTTTTACATAGCACATTACTTTCCAAGTTGGTTGAGATCCCCAAGAATGCCTGCTTATCTTTAGGCTTCAAGTTCCTTAATTCTCTCCAGGGATGATTAGGCAAGCAGCAGTGCTCACTGTTGTTTCAGGAAAGAGCGATCTAGGTTTTTGGAAAACAGTAGGTATAAGGACTGCTCACTTCTGCTTGGATTTGAAACTACCATAAGGCTGCATGGATATGGATTTGAGTCAGACCAAAATAGAGTTACTAGTGTTCAAATATGTTCAAAATAGAATAACTCATATTCAAATATATACTTAATGTTTTTAATAGGGCCCTGAGAGATGATCTGGTGAGTACTTAGCAATGGATTCACAACATTACCATTCCATACGCACCACCAAAAGGGTATCTGATTCACATAATATTTTCTACTCCTTATTCTCCTTCAAGCCTGTTAGGTGGTATGTTTAGAAAGTAATTTTTTGATAAAAAGAAAAGGAAGAAGGTGATGCAGGTTAAATAACTAGGACTACTTAATAATTGCTCTAAAGTTATTGATACCCTATGGTCTACTGAATATTTTAAAAACGTGTCCAATGGAAACAAAAGATATGAATGTATACGCATGATTTTAATGTGTTAAATCTGGATTCAGATCCTAAACATGAAAACTTGAGAGTGTGTTCTTAATATGGTAGCTTAAGCTGAAGGCAAGTCCTATGTTTTAAAATTTTGATTATAATTCTCAGCATTTAAAAATTAAATTTATTAATATCTAATTATTCCTTACTCTTCTGAAAATACTTCATTTTAGTTTAGTGTGTTTAGGAGCAATTAAGTTCCTATGATAATTGAATAAATGGGCTTTATTTTGTGTATAGGATCATGAATTAGAAAATAGTCCATCTAAATTCTGAAACAGAATTTATGGCAATTGCCAAACTTAAAGGAGGCAGAGAAATATTTTGGAAAACTGTTTTCACCTGCTACAAAGAATATTTTCTTTTAAAAATGCTACATACTATGTTCTTTAAGATCACATATCCTGTTTCTAGTGTTGGAAAATATGTAGACAATGATATTGAAATGAAAGATGGTCTAAACTGGTTTAGCAGACTTGGAAGCAGGACTTAGAAATTAGCCCCGTGTTGCCATTTGTGTGTCATTGGGTGAGCTGTTCAGCACATCCTGTCTTAGTTTCCGTATCAGTACACGCACATGAAATGTCCATTTTACTGTTACAGTATAGGAGTGAAGATCTGCAAAGTGGTTTCCCCAAAGGAACCAGATATTACTGAAATGGGCATTATTGGATTCCTATTCTTCCTATTTTGTTTGTATCACTGTATGTAAAGCCCTCAACTGAAAATAGAGCTCCCTTGAACTGAAGGTTTCGCTGCTGAGAAGCTTAGTTTCTAAATAGACAATGCAGGTAAAAGTTAGAGGACTGAAAATATTTCATCCTTGTGCACTGATATTAAATTTAGATCAAAACCATCCAAACTGATTGCTGAGTTAAATCAGTCTCTGCAATTATTACAAACTGTGGCTTTTAAAGGTTTAGATGTCTGTCCTTCAGGACAAACTAATTGGAAGAGCTTTGAGTATCTGAATATGGGCCAGAGATTAATTGTGATGTTTCCCTGAGTGCCTGCATGAAAGTCCAGTGGTGAAAGTCCACATGCATGTTTGAAAAACTCCAGCTTTAAGAGGTTGATAACTTTTAAGACTATAGGGTCCATACTAATTATTTAGTGTGACTTGCATAATGCAGACATAGAACTGTCCCTAAAGTCCCCTAGCTATGACTAGAGGGTTATGTCTTTGTGGGATGTAGCCTGACTGGAAAAATTTACAGTGACAGCAGATGTACCAGAATCTTTTGTTAATTTGTTTCAGTGTTTAATTTATCTCACTTATTAAGCTGTGTGCCGTAATTCTAGTTTGAATTGGTTTAATCTAAGTTTACAGCCATGCTTGTCTGTATGGTTGAAAAATCCTCTGTTATCATATTTTCTTTCCCCTGTGCATACTGCTAGTTTCTGATCTAAAGATTTTTTTTTTCCCCTTCAACAAATTTGATGGAGTAAGCCACTTGGCTGCCTCACTGCAGAATGTGTTTCCCATTATTTTAATCTTTCTCATGATTCTGTATTAGTCTTTCATAATTGTAAGGGAATTCTGTGGAGAGGTAGTAGTACTTCTGCTGTCACCAAGTCGATTCGACTGAAAACTTCCCCTCTTTGCAAATGCTTCTCCTCCTGTAAAGCTGATGCATTTCTCATGTAAGCTCTGCTGCTTTCTTTTGTATTGCTTATTAGCTAAGTTAAAAGCTAGAAAATTCAATAGTATGATTCAACCATTTGAGGCCCTGGTTATATCTGTTTTTCTGTAAAACATATTTGATCCTCTTTTAATTATAATTATTTTTATTTTCTGTTGAGTCCAAAGAAATGTAGGTTGCTACATTATATCTGGTGTTACAAAGTTTATTCTTCCTCACAGTATCTGAGTTTTTCTTCTTGCATTAAAATTGTATATAACAATATTGAGCATTTTGAGTTTAAAATAGTTATAAAAGGTTGTGAAAGTAATATGCTTCACAAATTGAAAAGTTTTCCAAGTAGAGAAAATTGTCAGAGAAACAACTAATTGATCTCTGGTCCTTCACAGCTGCGTAATGCTATGCATTACTAAAAGCTCCTGTTGAATTAATTAGTGATTTCTATTATGAACTTTTCTCCAAAATGTTATGATTCGTATCAAGCTGATAATGCAGTGACCTGGGAGTGTGAAATCTGTGTTATGTAGAGAGTCGCCAGTTAATTGATTCACAAATTATTTAAAGTTTGTTACACCCAGGGGAGTGCTCAGATCCATGACAGCTATTTCTTAAAGTGTGCAAACTCTCTTTTCTTTTAAGATTGTGCTGAGCTAACAAGCATGATAAAATGGATGCAAGCTGGATATTGGCAGTTTGTAGTGCACCAGCTAATGTATTCAAAGAATTTCTCTGGGGTGTTTCTTCTTGTATCACAGCAAATGCCTATATGAAAAAGAAACTTTGCAGGTGTCAACAAGAAAAGGTTAATGTCTTGTCCAGAAACTAACTTTAGTCTATCTTCTTATACCAATTCCTTTTGTCATCTGTGATGTTTCTGTTAACTTTCTTTATCACCTGTTATCACACCTGTAATTTCTGATAATTGCAGAGTAACTAGTTTCCTGTTAAGGAAAATATTACGAGCATTCCTGAAAAATCTTCTGAGGTTTAAATATAGATTATTTCATACTGTATTGTGGTAGGCTTCAGTTTCATACTACAGATGAGTAGGAATTACACCAACCCGTATTCCAGAACTTAATGATATCAAATCCTGTATTTCACCGACTTTCTCATGTCTTTGTATGTACAGAAGCCTGAACAGGAATCTTCTTAGTTGCTGCAGATGCATAGAGACAGGAGGGGATGTTCAGTGTAATTCTGTTTGATTTTAACATCTTAGTTCTTGAGTTTCACAACAATTAAAAATTGAAATGTACAAAGAATAATATAGAAGGAGGTATTAAAATAAGTTAAAGTACTGTTAATATTTTATAAACCTTTATTAAATTTTTATACATGTTATTAAGCGCAGTTGGGTTGACTTCAGCGTTGTATAAAATGACCGCTTTCACAAATCCTTCTGTGAGTGCCAGATCTTTGCTGAAGGGACAAAAGGACTTCGTAGGGCTCTCTGGGTCTGAGGAGAGACCTCGGAGTTTGAGGTGGGTTAGGGGAGGTATGTCTTGCTCTGGAGTTCATGAGATTGGAATATTAGCAAGCAGTAATATTGCTCTGTTTGGTTTTTTTTTTGTTTTTTTTTTTTTTTAATACTATCAAAACATTTGGGCTCATGTGAAAACAGAAAATTATTTTAGATACTGGCAGTTAATAGCAAAAAAAATCATGGTGGTAACTGGCTATTCCCATCATCTTTCCCACTCTGGGAATATTTTGCTGGCCTAAAGATTTATTTCTCTTAATTACCAGTCACTTTTCCCCTTTTTTTCTTGTATCATCTCTTCGATACTAAGGCCAAATAAAACAATTACAAATGAAAGTGCATCTTGTGTTATGAAGTTGCACATTGCTGCAGGGGCATGAGAAACTGCCTTGAAAGAGAGCAACTTAAAACTAATATCTGTACTGTAGAAAAAAAACCACCATTTCAAATACTGAGTGACTGCTTCTGTTTCCTAAAATTAAGGAGCCTATAATCTCAGCACCATTAACAAGTGCTGTCATTCAGATACACAGTGTCTGGCTGATTTAAATAAAATGAAATGAAGATAGTTGTTTCTGGTCCCTTGGCTTCACTCATTGCCATAAACATATGCTCTGCGTCCCGCTTCTTTCCATCTTATTTATGACTTTAATTTGTTGTGTGGGCTGCGCTAGAAATTAAATTTAATACAATTCTCCAAGGGACCCTGTCATATAATAACATGGTAATTTCTGTGTATCCTTTTGAAAAATGAGGAAATTAATTCTTCCTGACATGTTCTAATTATTCCAGTGTGAACGGCAAATCCGTTTCTCCCAGCCCCTGAAGTGTTATAGGCAAATGGCTGCTGTTCAAAGCTGAGGTGCTAATGCTGACCAGCAGTGCGTTTAATTTGAAACATGAGCAGACACCTTTCAACACACCTTTGTAATATTGGAGTACTTTACAGAAATTAATTCACTACTTATTTGGCAGCTTAGCCTGGGGGTTATAGTTTTTATTCATCAATACTATAGTCATGTTAGCACAATGTTTCCTGCTTCCTCCAGCGGGCTGTGCCTGTGAAGCAAAACGCAGACTGAGAAAGGAGCAATGGTTCGTTTTAGTGTACATATTTTTAATGTGGGGACACGGCCACCATGGAAGTGACAATTCTGTGATGCGGTGTGTTTCCAGTTTGGAGGGAGGTACTGTAAGGTCTTCAGGGGTTAACACTTCCAACTGAAATTACAGGGAAGAAATTATTTTAACCAACTTCCTTTGATAGAGTTCTTCCAATTGAATGCTGGCCTCTGTTGTGACAATCCGATGCCTGCTTCCGTTTCTATTACATTGTTGAGTTCTAACTCAAACCAGAATGCATATGCTGTAAATTTAGGATTCCATAATATACTTGGCATAGGTAGATTTTTGCCAAGGAGAAGGCAACAAATTATCAGTATAGGCGCTGAAACTCGCACAAGTGATTCTGGGCATTTATGACTTTTGATATATTGCCTTTGGGAATTTCTATTTTAGAGTGTTCATTTTGTGCAGGACTGCCAAGTGAAGTCCTTCAAGAGTCCCAGATTTGTAATACACAGATGTTGTCTTTGTTAAGTGTTCTTTCAGAATTCAGATGCGTGGAAGTATAAAAGAAATATCAACTATTCCAAGACACAGAATTTGACAGAAGGCACCAAGTGGAAGAGTCTGGAATAGTTAAGACTTCATTTACAGCTTTTCAGCCATGGATGTAAAGAAGAAAGGATAGTTTTCAGACATGTTGTTGAAGAACGGGAATGAGGAATTGTCTTAAAAGCTTTGCTGACTACTTAGCCACAGGGGGAAATGTGGTGCAGTTTGTGGAGGGTTCAGTTAAGGCAGAAGGGACGTGAGATCCATCAGGCTCAGCCAAACCCGAAATCTGAGTTTGTGACAAAAGAGGCGAGTGGATAGAAACAGTAGGCCTATGAGAGGTAAAAGGGAGCAGTGGTTGCCTGAAGTGGGGTGGAGAGCTGTGAGCAAAGGATGTCAGCTAAGGCCAGGGGAGATCAGACCAGGCTGAAGGTCGTGTTTGAGTGGAGCAGTTGCGGTAAATGAAAAGGACAGAGATGAGATTTGAGGAGATCTTTGAATATAGAACAGAGACCAAAGTTAGAGTTATTGAGAAACCTTGTAAGTATGAAGAAGATCGAGTTAATTGGTTATTGAGTCAGAGGAAACATACAGGAACAAGGAAGGTTTATTTTATGGCAATGCCACCAAATGCTAAAGTAAAAAATTAATCTTCTTTTTACACATGGGAATAGTTTTTGCTAACAAGGAGTCAGTGTTAGAGCAATGATTAGAATTACTAGACCACACCTCAGTATGAAATTCTTTGTGTGAAGTTCTTTCTGTGATAAATAATTAACTGAAAAATGTGTTCTTCTCACTCTGAGTAGTTATTTACATTGAAATATTTGAATACAGAATGAGAAGAAAGAAAGTTTACATACTACTTTCGTAAAGAGAGGTTTTAAAGCATAGCTGAGATTTCATTCTGACCAATTCGTAAGAGGTTTGAATTTGTTAAGGAGAGCCTGTAAGTGATATACTGTCGTAAATACTCGATGCATTCTTGCTCAACAGACTTCATTCAAGGTGGTTCAGAACACAATCTAAGTAGTTTGACTGCTGGATCTAGTTTTAATTTGAAAAAGTAAATTTTGGCATTAGGGTTTTCACTGTAAAGGCTAAGTTCTCCCTGTGGAACTCTGCAATGGAAGGCGAAATTACTTCCAACAGGCTGGCAATCTTGTGAATAACTCCAGTGGTAAAATATGTAAGATGGTGGTCTGAGTGTCTGGAAAACAAAATGCCAGGAGGGTATGGCCCCCTGGGGAAAAAAAAAAAAAAAAGGCACATAAATTTGAGTGTTGTTTCTGGTCACTCAGCACTCAGTCAAGCCTGTGACCCACTGAGTTTTATCTTATTACCTAAAAATTAGTAGGTAAAGGGCAGGAAACATAAGGAAATGTAGAAGCATCAAAAGAGTGTTCCTGACTCAGCAGAGCCGGTGTGTGCACAGCAGCCACAGGTACCGGGAGGGACCTTGGCTGAGTTTTCAGGGTGGTCACTGCTCTGTTTTTCTGTATGCCTAAAGGAGCTGAATGTGAAGGTGCCTTCTTCTTCCCAGAACTGGAGAGATCTCCTGGGTACTGGAAGATCCTGCAATGCCACCTAGATCTGTTCTTTCCACAGCCTGCCCGCGTCTAGCTGCTGCAAGCACGGCAGTGGAAGCTGTGGCCAGCTGTCTGAGATCTCCTAACATCTGTTGCTGCCTGAAAGCCTGGTTCAGATTCCAGTCTATACATCAGGATTAGCCACATTACTCATCATTCACTGTACTCTCCTGTGTTATTCTCTTCATCTTCACTGAGGCTTCGAGGCTTTATACACTAATGGTTCTGCAATAGCAGGTTGACTAGAGACGATGGTAAGAGGAATAATATAAACATATTAATTTTTTCTTTTTCCACTGTCCCAGCAGTAATATCCATCTCTGTGCAGAACTTCAGAATAAAAAGCCTCGTAATTCAGCTAGTATTTAGTGCCTTGGCTGCTCTGTGTTAGTATCCATCACTCTGTTGTAATGTTTTTCAGTCACATTTTTCTGATACTTCCGTTAAGATGAAGTTCATAGGATAATTCAGGTCGAAAGGGATCTCTGGAAGTCTCCTGTCCAACCTCCTGCTCGCAGCAGGGTCAGATGTGAGGTCTGACAGGTTACTCAGGGCTTTATCCAGATGGGTTTGCCAAACCTCCAAAGGCAGAGTCAGCACTACATCTCTGGGCAGCCTGTCCCACTGCTCATCTCTCCTAAGGTTTTCTCGTCTGCTTTGAAGAGGCACAAAAATGGTTATCTAGGTGGTGATGAATGATAGGTCTTTTAAAAATGGGTTGCCTTAGTGACCAAAAATATGCAGTAACTTCTCTGCTGTCCTTTCTGTCTTTGCCTTTTTCATTTGATACCTGTAGGTAAAGTCGATGTAATCTCTCTCTCTTTAACAGAAAACTCTTTTTAGTGGGGAAACCCCTCAGCTTGAATTCTCCAGTAACCATTTTGGCTCCACTTAAAGCTCTTGTTATGAAACGTTAAAAAGGCAAGCTGAGTTCCAACAGTGAGCAACAGATATTTAGCAACAAAACTTAGCTTGTGAGTGTGGTGAAGTTAAAAGTTAGCCCCTGAAGGGTGATTTTCTTCCTACTACACTTCATGGTAAGGCTTTCAGCATTGGATTAGGCACAAAAATAAGTGTTTGTGTTTGGCCCGGGCTCATGACTTTCAGTTTTTGAGCCCTCTTCTCTCCCTGTACTAGTAAATGTTGATTTCATACTTTGTTAAGGTTTCGGTCTTTTTTTTTCCCCCCATTCCTGGGCTTGGATTACAAAAGAAAGATTTAATTAGAAACGCAACCTGTCATCCTGAAGGCTTCTAACTGGAACCCAGCCAAGTAAATAATAGAATATATTTGTTACAGTTTGACAATTAGATTCTCTGTGTTGTGTTAACTGATGGTTCAGGTCCACAAAGGCGTCCACAAGACCCATGGATACCAGCCCTGCCTGATGGCTTTTTGGCAGCTTCGGGGATCGTATGAGGCTTGGAAGGGAAGTGGACCTTGATCTGTCTGCCCACTGCTGACACTGGCTCCTTCTGGGTCAGGGTCAATGCAGACTCGTGGGGCAATGTGAAGAGGCCAGTGTGGCCAGTGGAGTGTCTGTTCTCAGCATAAATGGAGCCCTTTCAGTTTCGGAGGCTGTCAACCTGGCGTGAGCAATAAATTTACTTGTGGGCAGAAAACAGAAAAGAAAGCAAGACTACCACATCTGTGTTGAAAGGTCTCTTGTTCATCAGAAGAAGGAAGCAATGTAGGAAATAGAGGAGGCAAGGTCTGAATAATTGCTTTTTCTGGGCTAGAAATGCAGCAACTTCTCTAGCAGATGAATGAAGAGTTGTTTGTCGCTTTCCCCCCCCGCCAATTATTTTGAGTTCATTGTAGATATTTTCTGTGGCAAACCTTTTTTCTGTTTATCCAAGAGACATCACTGACTGAATAATCAATAAGCCTTTTTCTCCTTCATCTATTCAAGCATGAGACTGGGAGTATTGAGTGAAAGAAGAGGGGTTTACCATCACAAACATTTTAGAACAATTTACAGTCTTTCTCTACTAGGTAGTTGAGGGGAAAAACTCTTGAAGATTTTCTGATATTCTCTTAATGATTAATACTTTTCATGATATAGATTTATAAAAATGTGTACTTTATAGAATTAAGGCACCCAAAACATTACTATTGAAATATCAGCATTAAAACTGATATATTCTAAGACGTTAAGTATGGACTTATCCCTTGCTTTTTTTCCTCTGTTCCTTAATTATGTCCCTTCTTCTTTATTCTCCCATGGTCTAGATTCCCCCCATCTTTTTATTTGATTTGTTTCATCCCTTAAACGGATACAAGGGATTTATAAAAAAGAAAAGGACAAAAAAAGGCCAATAGCACTTTGAATCCATGAGTCTTTTTTTCTTAAGAAACAAATTTACAAATTGTAACAATGTTACAAATTCTAGATCTACTCTTATTCCTAAGTCTGTCCTTACATTATATTGGCAAATATTGCAAGAAGAGAAACTAACATGTAGAAAACTTAAATAGAAATTTTTTTGGGTTTTTTGAGAGACCATTGAGACCATTTTTAAGCAGCTATCATTTTTCCTATCACTTCAGTCACTGCAGCCTTTTAAAAAAAGCATTATTTAAAGTAATACTGGCATTTGATTCTGTGAAAAACTCTGCATGTTTTGCACATTTTCTGTATAAAAGTGTCATACATACAGAGTTAAAAAAATCAGATGGAAGTAGAAACATTACTTGCTACTTGGCAAGCTGCTTTTTCTCCTGCAGCAAGATGCAGAAGTGGATGCACTGGCATTTATGATGGATTGCTCTTACTAACTTCTATCTTGATTCTGAGAGCTTCAGTTCCCCCATTTTCATGGCCCCTGTGATGCCCAGTCTGACACTGCTATTAACAAGCTTGTGCTGCACTTGCTGGAGCTTTTTATTGTCCAAGTGCCCTCTCTCACCAGGCAGGCTTGATGTCCCCAACTCACCTGTCACCAAATTTATACTGCTTTTGCATTATTTCACTTTGGTCACTGAGCCACACTCTTCCACGAGTCTGAAAGTGCATGTCCCTTAATTCTGTACCATAATACAGTGTTATTTTTCTGCAACCCTGGCCTTACTGATGATTGAATATGCTGAAGATGTTTTCAAACCCTCTGAAACAGGACAAACAGGAAAAAAAAGCTCTCTGAAATTATGCAGTAGAAATATGAGCTGCAGAATACATTACTTTTGGTTCATATTTATTTGCTGAATGGATAGTGCAGAAGGGACTTCACATTTTGCATTGTTGATTTAAAAGCACACTCCTCTTGCAAATAGCTAAATAGTCACATGGAGTTCATTTAGTTACTGTGGCAAGAGATATAAAGTAGGCAGAATAGATGTAAAAGCGTTAGGAAAGGGTTCGTAATATTATGGCAAAGCCCTGTGCATATTAATCTTCCACATACCTTGTTCTTAGAGAATAACTCCTTCCACCATTTCTGAGAGAACTTTATCTTGCTGAAATAATTTTATAGCATACTAAAATTATCCTAACAGAAATGATTGTCAGAATACATTGGACGAATGCTTATGGTTATTAGTGTTTATTGTTACTGATAAAAAAGAAGTTAATATAGAAACTGGTAGAATACCATGGGAAATTCAGGCAAATTCAGCTTGGTTCTGACCCAAACTGGGACTGGAAAAGGCTGGAGCTAGAGAAGGCCTTGCAGTGTGGGTTTATGGGCCTCTGCCTGGCTCAGTCAGCTCTTGAGGAACATGTCACAAAGGGAAAGTCAGGGAGAGAAAACTGTCCATGGCTCTTTTCTCCACAAGCTACTCCAGGCTGAGTGCCCTTTCGGCCTGTCATCTGCAATGTGGTACAGAAAAGGCGCTGATCCCACGTGAGTTAGAGCCCGAGATCCCATTTTAAATCAATAATCTACAGGAAATTGGATGCTCTTTAAAATCCAACTGACACATAGATAGTGATGCTTTTGATAAACGTTACTGGATTGTGGGCATTTTACATTTGTGGGCACATGCACACACACATCTGAGACTGTGCAGGGAATCAATTTGTGACCCCTTTGGAAATGTGTTAGTAATAACAAGGTCACAGTAAAACAATTTGCTTTGTTAGTAACAACAAGGTCATGGTAAAGCAAGTTGCTTAAACAACCCAGCAGTGAGATATGAGGATGTGTGTAGTATATACCTGTAGTGAAACTGCTCACACAGACGTGGGAACATGAATTAAATATGATGTACATAAAGAAGGAGTAACTCTAGGGAGAGTATATGTGACACCGTTACAGTATTTGTTTAACTATGGAAACGTCTATATTTGAATTGGCAGAAATTGTGCAGAAATCTCTCAAACAAGTAACCTAGTCAAGAGCAATAACCTAAAAGTAAGTAGGAGAACTGTAGAATAACATGATTGTTTGGTTAATGTAGTTTTTAGTATAAATAGAGTTTCAAGTCAGCATGACTTTAATGCTGACCCTCCCAGCACATGGAAAAAAAAAAATTAACACTTGAAACTAACAGCATGTTAGCAGCTAATTCGTGCATTATTTCAGTATCATTCATAAATTACTTTTGAATCCTTTGACTTAAGAAAAAGAAAATCCTGCAAATCCTACTTTTGGTCAAAGCATAAGACCATAATTAACTCGGCATGTGCTTTTGAATTAAGAACATAGTGTTCTGAGCTTTCTTAAAAAGCTTTTAAAAATGTTGGGGGAATACTTTCATAGAGCCTTATTGACGGAGCAGAGTTTAAGATTTGTCACATATGAAGTGATGTTAATTAAATATTATTCCTTTCTGTCAATCAAGGAAGGTTTAGCTTTTTTTGTTACTTGAACAAAAATGGAAGTGAAACAGGTGAAAATATATAAAACAGCTCTGAGGAAAACAGGAGGAGTAACATAGTAAGAATTTAATTAGTCAGAATTTATGGAGGATGCAGGAGGTTTAGGTGCTAATTCTAAAGCATTGCATTTTTTGCAGTACTAATACCAATTGAATATTTTTTGACTTTTTGGCTAGGTATCATTCACCTAATGAATGTGGAAAATAAATATAGTGGCAGAAGGCCAGTTTTTGACACATACATATGCTTTACTTAAAGTCATATTTGCAAACTGATGTTTAATATGGCTGTCACTGAAACCTTCTTTTTATTAAACCAAAATGTTTTCAATCAGAATCCCATTCAATTATACCTCAGCTCTTTCAGATGCTATGGGCATGTTTTCAAGCCAAATGAGTTACTGTTTTTATTAGGTATTTAAGTATTGCTGATAATGCCTCCCCAAACCCTGAATTTTAA
Source organism: Oreocharis arfaki (assembly GCA_013398015.1). Classification (NCBI taxonomy): domain Eukaryota; kingdom Metazoa; phylum Chordata; class Aves; order Passeriformes; family Paramythiidae; genus Oreocharis; species Oreocharis arfaki. The sequence continues at coordinate 648,419 of VZRR01009671.1, forward strand.
AAAGATTCATGTTTAGATCCTGTTATTTCTATTAATGTGCCTAAGACTGTGAGTGTGTAATACATGGAAGAACATCTCCAGGACAAAGCTTTCTAGAACTTTCCCTTCTGGAAAAAAAGAAAATTGAAGTCTAATAACACAACTTGAAATGCTGGTAATGAAAATCCATCAACCAGCATCATATGTTCTTCTGTATAACTGTTACAATTGACAGGTCTAAGGACAAAATTAAGAAGCAGCTCTGGACCTATATAATAATATATAATTTACATTGTTTCATCAATGTATTAGGCTTGGATGGTGTATTATTGCTGTTAGTACTCAAACCTTTGAGGGCATGAGAAGCACACAGGAAGAAATGTGGAGTTTGTTTTACAGTTTCTTCTTGTTTTCTGATTAATGGGGGAGAAACTTCTGTGTGAACAGAGTTAAATTAATGTGGGAAATTCTGCCTCTAAGTCTTTTGTTTCAAGGTTCGTCATGTTTCCTTGTGGGTCTTTGGAAATAGCGTGGCCCACAATGACCTAGAATCATGAAAGGCTGCTACAGGAATTTCAGTGCTTTTGAAATTGTGTAGGTACTCTCTCATTAAATGAATCTGTTCTTTGGAATATTGAGAAGTCTGTGGCAAAATGATGCTTGTAGTTAGTTTTTTAACTTCATCCTGGATAGCTGAGGAAATACAGGTGCTTTGAACTGGAACTCCAGTTACTGAAAAAACCCAAACAGGTACAAAATACCCTCAGTTTTAATATTATGTGTTTTAAAGCAGCTCAATTTGAATCGGAAGTGTCATATTTCAGATATTCAGTATGTTTTTTTTATCATTTAGGTTGTTTTTTTTTTTCGCTAGTACAGTGTTTAACTTTTCTTTACCTGAGCAATGTCAGCTGCTGGAGGCCTCCAGAGGTCTCTGCCAACCTACCTGGTTCTGTGGGGCTTTATCTCCCTGACCAAACCTTGTAGGCTGAACTGTTGAGCATAAGTAGACAAATGTCTACAGGTTGAATTAAAGAGCCAGGCTTTTCAAGTGAAGAGCTCTGATGGACTGGGTAGAAAAGGACATATAGAATGTACTGAGCATTGGTGCTTCGCTTTGGCTTGATTTTGTTTAAAATCAGGTTTTTTTGTTTACAGTAAGCGTCACTTTCTGCATCTTGTACACTCAGATGAAATTATAAAGTATTCTAGTTTCATTATTTTATTAAAGAAAAACATCCAAAATTTCGCTATCTTTGAGCCACTTTTAAGGGCTCTGAGTTTTTGGACTAGGATTTCTGCACGTCCCCTTTGGATTGGAAATATCACAGTGCTAAGTGCAGCATCTCTAACACTTCAGAAAACCTGGGAGAGGAGAAAGCTGCTCAAACCTGAAGCTGTTTCTTTTCACAGTACAAGATATCACCAATTAGCAGCTAAATTAATTGATTTGCCCTGCATTAGCTATTAGTCTTGATACTGGCTGGTAAGTAATGTATTACGCATCTTTGAAAAAGTCTGTTATACTTTGATCTGCAAATATTTTATTAGCAGAGGCTATAAACCACAATGAGTGGCTCAGTTGTGGGTGGTTTTTTCATGCTTATTTTGATGATATAGCAGTATCTTGGGATGACATACTGTAGTGAGTGAGGATAAATATGTGTTGCCAAGGTCTAAACAGCAGCAATATGGAAGTAATTCAGCAGTCAGTTTCACTCAAAGTTTGAAATCTGTGCTGTATTAGAGGTATGCATAGAAGCTGTGTTAATTGCTAGCTTGTTTTCCATATGGTTCTGTTTTAATGGAGCACATTTGTTGCAGATGGTTGGAAAGTGGGTTGGACAGTGCCTAAACTGGCTATGACTAATTCATACAGTGATTATACTATACTTTAATGTTTAACAGTCCCCTTTGTAAACTTCTTTCATTCACAGTTCCCTTGCCATTGAAATGTGGTCCAAGATAGCTGAAAAGTATTCTTCTTTATTTAAACTTGGCCTTAGAGAAGAGCAAGAACACGGAGTGTATAGTCATCTTTTCCCTGGTTCAAATTCAAAACCACACCCCAAACTGGGCTCTTCAGATGGGTTATCTCCATTATTATTATGGTTTGGTGTGCGTATTTAGCTGAGGTAATGGTCTCTAAGAAGAGCCACTTGAGGAACTGAAGTGACCTTAACAAATGCTAAAACTGGCTTTGTTCACACCACAGTGCTTTTACCTCTTCACTGGTTTGCAAGTAGGTGTAGAATTTTTGGATACCAACAGCCATTTCTTGTTTGAAAGCTTTAAAATTGTTAACTTGGACTTGAGGACACTGAAAATTTGCATTTTGTTGAGGTGAAACTGAAGGAACAACTGCAGCAATAGGACCATGGAATCATTAAGGATGATGATGATGTAGATAACTTAGTGATGACATGCATGACCAGAATCTTTCATATACTAACCTGGCATTTTAATGGGTCTGAAGACATGCTACATCCAGAGAAGAAGTTAAAATATAGAAAATTGCCCAGCATTGTTGTAGTTGATTCCTATAATAGGTTATTTGGATCTCTTGTGACAAAGCTTGTACAACTGACTTTCCCTTTGCTGAGGACTACAGTGAATGTCACGGTCAAACTCCAGTCGATGGTTCTTTGTGAAGAAAAAGGAGCTCTACGGTTCAGTGGGTTTCTCTACCATTTTTACTGTTGTTTTCTCACATTGTCACTAAAATATTCTCTTTGTTATCTGAATGGGACATCTGCTGACTGGCTTAGTTCTCTTTACCTGATTGTGTGAAAAGTCTTGGTTAAATCTGTGAGGCCTTGGAGGCCCGGTAACCTGCTAAGTGCTGTAGAGCCTGAAAGACATTATGTCCTTGGACTAACTTGTCTCTTCTACTGACAGCTGTATGTGATAGATAAAAACAAACTTACGTATAAAAGACGGGGGTGAATGTAATTTTAATACACTTGTGGACATGCTAATGAGTAGCTGGGTTTTCTTACCCGAAAGTATATAAAAATCCATACAAGTAAGGTGTATTTTATAGTAGGGCAAAAAAATAGAGCAGGCAAGCTTTAAAAGAAAGCCTTTTTCTCTGGCTCTATCACAAACCTGCTCAATTGGAATTGATAATTTGTTTGAAGTGGTTGGAAATCCACTTAGTATGGCTAACAACGTAGAATAATGCAGACAGTTTGGCAGTTAGCACTAGGATGTCTAAACCACAGCTTTGATGCAATAATACTATAACTTGAAGATTTACCTAATTTATAATTTTTCCCAAAGCTCTCGCCCGCTCTGCGCCGCTGCTTGGCACGGTGATTTGTCTGCTCTATCCGGAGTTTAGTTTGAAACACGTTTGCATTTGATTGGTGTTTTTAGATTTTGATAGCTGCTAGTTCCTCTCCACAGAAGTAACCTTTTAAAATGTCAGTTTTAATGTACAAATTTTATGAGAATAAAAAGACTTTTAAAAATACTAATTTTAGACTTCTCACTGCTGAGCCTAGTAGTCAGCTGCTGTTGTCTCAGGCTGAGTCTTGGAAAATTAAGTCAGTGCTCACTATAATAAAATGTGTACTCTGGACTTCATGGCGAGAAAAAAACCCCACTTTTCTTTAAAATTCTTTTTCTGTAACTGTTGCACAACAGCCAAAGTAATCTTCTGTCATCTTACTTGTTGATATTTACCCTCTTTCCCTCCATCCTTCTGTCTGTCTGTGTCTACCGTGCGCTGGATTTCCTTCAAGTGGGAATTCCTCTCCTCTTGTGTGATGGTCCTTCCTGAGAGGAGAAACATCAGGTACACAGAATTTCATCTTGTGGCCTGTAACATAAAAGCCTTACAAATTAGGGCATCTGGCTTACCAAATATGTCATGTAAAATGTGATTTAAAGCGTTTTTCCCTCGGAAGGTGACACAATATTTAATTGCCGCTGAAAGACCTGATAATTTTCTGTAATCTTAATTGCTGCAGCTATTCTTGTAATTTGTCATACTGGCTAGGTTGCTGGGTCAAATGCTCCACTGGAGAGGTGACGCTGAAACACAAAAGGAAGGGAAGCTTGAGCTTTTTCCCTCTACTTCCAATGTCCCTTGTTCTAAATCAGAAACGCAGCATTTGTTTTGGCTTCAGGGAGCTGTGTGTTCAAGCTCACAGCTGGAGGTATGGTGCTGCAGTGATGGTCACCAGTGATGGGAAGGGGGAGTATAATGATTTAAAAAACCCAACAAAAACAACCCCATCTAAAACCCCCTTGGGGTTAAAGGCAAGTGCTTCACTTTTTCCCTTCTCAAAGCTCCTGTATAGATTGTGCACACAGATGAAAGACTTGCAGAAGGAAATATGTTCAGATTTTAAATATCAACAAGGTATATTTGGTTGCGATGTTGCCTCATATGGAAGTAGTAAGATTTTCTTTATCATCTTCCAGGTATGTGTCCTAAAATTGTGTCTTTTTTGGTCATGATTCTTCTCAAAGAAATATCAGAGCAAAGCCTTTCCATTTGATAGTACTAAATGCTCTGAAGTAGAATAAAATATTTTTTTTTCTCTAGTTGATTCAGAAAAAACACATCAACATAATAACATTTCAGCTAGAGTTTGCATAGATCTCGCCCATTTAAACACTCTGAAAATCTTCCCTACTGCAGGGCAGACAAGTGTGAGACTATAACGTGTGGTGTAGCAGGCATCCACCATAAATTTGGTAATCATACTTGTGAGTCCTTCATATTTCATATAGAGAATCAGGGAGAATAAAAATAGAAGAAAAAGAGCACCAAATGGAGTTATGAATAACCACGTGTAAAAGAAATAAAGAAAGATTACCTTGGTCTTCTGTACTTGCCTGTGCTGAAGCTGTGATGCCGAATGCAGATCAGATGCTGTGGGTTATGGTGGAATGTGGGAATATTATGAAATCAGGATTCCTTTCAGATGTACTCCATTTTTTTTGAAGTCCTATTAATTCCCCATGTGTTCTGGCTGATGAAATAAGGAAAGGACCCTTTTAATGGGGGCAAGATGAGACATTACTGCTCAGCTTGTACATGTTATGCAGCTGGACTGACGGGCCACTGTTTAGAGAAACATGGGTGGGAGGCTATTTTAAAAGAAAATGAAAAAACATTTGTTTAACTGCATGGCAACACAAATATTTTACCAAGTGAAGGCTGACTGTGCGTTTCATTATGACAAAAGGTGCTGTCTTGAAGGGGAAAAAAAATAAAGCAAAATGCTATCTTTTCTAGGATTTAAGATATTCACTCTATATGAGAGTATAAAACCTTGCTATAAATTTATGCATTTTACTCTTTAAATTCTCACATCCCTTTTCTAATCTGAAGAAGTCTGTTGGAAGGAAGTGCTTGCTAATGTTTCCCATCAAATACAGATGCTAGGCAGAAGTTCCTGCAGTTTTGTAGGGAGTTCCTGGGCTCACTCAGGCTGTTGCCATTCTCATTCTCCTCTCCTTACTTCTGCTCCTTCCTCTTTTGCTGAAGCATCTGTTCCCTAAGGCTGCTCACCTGCAGCCCTTTCTCTGTCCTGCACCTTGTGGTGTCCTCTTTTAAGTACCAGAGCAGAGAAATGCCTCTGTATTTCCATCTGTTCTAAGTGGTGAGCTTTGTCAAATAGGCTGAAAGCACAACCTAATGATTTTGCTTAAATGTAACTGTACATGTGGGTATATATACCTACATGTATATGTTTGCACACACATGCATAGGTGTGCATGTATATATGCACACACATATATATATACATAAAAAAATGTCATAGAAACCCATTTGGGATAATAATTTCAAAACCCATTTGGGACAGCCATATTTTTCACAAATGTTGGAGAAACCAGGTAGTTGTACAGTTCATTCCCTGTGGTTACCAGCAAAACTTTTATAGACATGTGAAGTTCGCTTAGTGGAATTTGAAATTGACAACGGTAATTTAAAAATGTAGATGGTTTTACTTATTTGCATCACTTTGCTTACTGAATTACTTTAGTTGCCATGAGTAAGATAGTTTCCAGCTGTGTTGCAATAGACATTTCATAAAGATTTAGATATACCCCAAAATATTAATATGTACCAAAACCGATACTTTTTCAAAATCTATTACCCTAAGCTGTTTAAGAGTGTGCTGTAAATGAGTCTCTTTGCTGTGGTTTACAGTATTCTCTTTCTATATAGGTTATGTTTTAATTACCACTCTTTAGAAAGGAAAGATTTAAAATCCTGATAATTATATGGGCAGAAAAAAAAAGAGTTCTCAAAGACTGGACGGTGCATGTCATTGAACTGCAACACATGCACCTTTCAAGGGATGTTAATGTGTGAAACTTTGACATATGGAGCTTTGAGAAGTGTAGTGCAAGTGCCTGTTTGCAGCACCTTCCAGGTCTGGAACACTGTGTGGAACAGCTTCAGAAAGGTTTGTCAGCCCGAAAGCAGATGCAGCAGGAGCAGGATTTCAGTCTGAACCCAAGACAGATATGGACAGGATACATGGTAAAAACAAAGTGCACTCACTGTCCTGGCTTGATTAATCTGTCTGTTCTGATCCACTTTGTAATAAAACAGTGCAGAGGTATGACTGGCTGATTGGGTGTTGAAAACTCCAACATTAGAGAGAGAAAATTAAAACCAAGTGAACCCCAAAACTTTTCTGTTAATTTATTTGGTTTCGTTTCAAAGTGATCCCTGTTTCATGCTTCTTAGAGATTCAGATTCTCTCATTCCTCCTTTTTTAGCAGGAGATCTCAAAGCAGTATAGAAAGGTGATTTATAAAGGTGTTGTCTCCCCTGTTTTACACAGAGGTAAACCTAGGCATAAAGAGGTAAATGGCATGCCAGATACTGAGTCAAAACCAGCCCTTTCACTTCTGTGTGCTTCCTTCACTAGAGAATACTGATTCGGGAGAATTGACTAGTGGGAAAATTGTAGGCCAAATGCTAAAAGTTGCCTGGTGAATCATTTTATGAGGACATATCGAAGTTCACCACATGGTTATCTTGTGGGTGTAAGTCTGACGGTGTAATTGTGTGTGCATGCTGTTTTCTGTCTCTGAGCTAAGCTGGCTTCAACAGCAAACTGAAATCCCTTAACAGGTTCTTTATATATATATATATATATATATGTAGATGTGTATATATATATAAAAAATGTGTATATATATACATAAAATATGAAATAGTTAATCAAATTAATTTCTGAAACTCATCATAAAATCAGTGATGAATTGCATAGATCAGTATTCTCTTGCAGAAGACATTTTGGAATGTAATAGCCTAATCATTTATTGAAATCAAGTTATAATAACCAGAAGGTGGGAGTTGACTGTTTGTGTGATTTTTTTTTTCTTCCATAATTTATCTAGTTTATCCCCAAGACTGTAAAAATTAGCAGATATAAAAATATGAAGGCTCCAATTGTGAAGAGGGTTTAACATGTTTAGTGAGAAGTTCAATGGTAATTCATAGAGGTAAAAAACCCAATTCATAGGGTACCAAAACCAAATAAGAAATTTATAAAGGATTTGGGCACTGTTTTGTACATTGTATCACAAATCAGATGGGAATGGAGTTCTGGAGTGAGATGGAATATCTAGGACTGCAAAAGAGTTAAATAGTGAAGAGAATTTCTAGCAGTGAATGTGGCAATCTGACTTGAATTCAAATATTTAGGTTGCTTGATCCTATGGTTCTCAGGGCTGAAAGAGAGCTAGTTTGTATGGCCCAAATGCAGTGTCTTGGAAATCCAAGGAGAAGACAGTTCTGCTTTCTCTCAGCTGACAGACATACAAAGCTGTGCATACAGCGATCCCAGAATGGACTAACCAGGTATGCAGGGAACCTGCCGAGGAGGACACATGGAAAATACTGAGAGAGGTTGTGCATAATGGGGCAAACCCAGAGAGCGGTTACTGGTGGTCAGAGATAAGAGCCATTCTTCCTTCATGGTATATGAAGATAGAGAAAATTGCTGTTCTGTGCAAGATGTTAATTTGGACAAGAAAATTTGGTTCCATTGTATGATTGTTATATGGGTTCCATTAAGTATCTGTATTTCCATATTATACAGGTACAGTTATATAGATACATATACATATATACCACCACACACTAATCCAGGGGGCTACTTGAGTAAAGAAACACACTTCCCTTTTCTTCATGTCTTTGGGTCAATTTTCCTTACGTATTATGCATGAAATTTCAACAACTTGATGATGTTTTTCCTGGAAGTACATTTTCTGCTGTCCATCAGAGCAGAGCATGTTGTGACTTTTGCTTAACTGTAGGAAAGTGATGCTTGAAAAGTGAGGAAGCAGATTGTCTTTGCTTAGTGCTGGCCACCAGAGTTTCCAGGGTCAAAGTGACAGAGCACTATAGTCACTCAGAGGTGTAGTTCAATGGGCCCAGCTGAACTTGTGCTGTGTCCAAGGCCAATCAGTGCCTTGTTCTGCACCGCAGCAGCAGGACTGTGTAGTATTTGACTGCTTTACCACTGTATCTACTGTGCTATGCCACTAGCTGCTGCTGTGACAGCCTGACTCTTGTCAGGCTCCTGCACTGAATTCTTAGATTACTGCTGTTCTTTTCCACATTTTTCTAAATAATGCATGGATACTCAGCAAAAAAACACAGGACACGAAGTATCATGTTCATGGAGGCACAGACTGTACCTGGACAGCTCTCTAGCTGCTAAATGGGAAATGATGCAGATAATTTGCTATCTAAGCAGTTCTGTTCTTAAAGCATGAATTCATATTCTGTGTAGGATACTAATGCAGATTTTATTACTTGCTCACTAAAAGAGTGTTGGCATACTTAATATATTTTAAGGAACAAATAGAACTTTTGGGAAACAGTGTATTTGCATTTTGCATATCAATGTAGTAGCCATACCAAGATGCCTCTAAAACACACTGTTAAGTTGAATTCTACAAAGGAAAATAATGAGAATTTCCTGACTCTGAGTTGTAAAGGATGGAGCCACCTATCACTACGCACAAAGTCTGTTTTTCATTAGATGTTAGCTCTTCTATTTTTTTCATTATAAAAAAATTTAGCACTGTGTTTTCTGTCTCACAGAGGTGGTTTTATTCAGGAAAAAATAACAGCTAAGAGGCAGCCAAAGAACACTAGTGGATGATACATGTGTCTGTGAAAACAGGTTCACATATCTTAAGATGTGATTATCTTGGCTGAACAGAAGTTTAAGCAAATAAATAAATGGTACTACTGGCTGATGACAGTGAAATCTCAAAATTGTAGAAGACTACTGTGAAGTTCAGACTATTTCTAACCAGACTGAATACAACTATCTGGCTAATTTTATTAACACTTTGTTTGCTACTTTTTAAGCAGCTCAAGTACTTGAGTGTTAAGTATATTGAATTTACTATCTTTGCAAATAAGCATAGTTTCCTTTTCTGTGTAGGTCATTTAAGTGGCTTACATGTAATCATGTTAATATCTTCAAAGGCAAGTTGTCAATTTGTTTTTTGGGATTGGGACTATATGGTGAAGGTAGTATAGTGGCAGCAATGTGGCAGAATCTGTTTAAAAAGGAGACGAGTAATACAGAGTGTGGACAAATGGGTTTGAGATTACAATATGTAAAGGACTATGTATATGGTTTAATTTCCTTAACCTGGCCACTTTGTAATTTATCTGGAGAGGAGCTGGATTGTGTTTTTCATGGAGTAGCAGTTTTGGGGACACTGGGATTTGAATTCACACAGTACCTTCCCTCAGGACTGACGAACTTTTATGTAAGATGTAATGCAACAAAGGATTGAAAGTGACTGAAAAGACACTTTGCAGCCATTTTTGTCCCTTAACAGTCAATTAGGGATCACTTGAGAAAGGCAGGAGACCTCTGGGAATGAGCAGACATCAAGGCCAGCATAGCTGTTCAACATCTTATCCAACTTCCTACTACTGTGACCTCTGAGGAACGCTGTCAACGCTGTGCTGGTATGTCTGGAAGGGCTTGGGCCATGATCTTTGTGGTGAAGATGTCAAGTTACAGAGAAAGTAGTTTTCCCCTCGACTGTTGGTAAAAAACAGGTCAAGTGGGGTTAATATTGACTACAAATGATTTTGGCCTTTTCAGGATGGTATTATTTGTGGTGCTGAACACCTGCCTGTACCGCTGCTGTGTGGACCCAGTGTTGGCACTGGCAGCAAAGCTTTGCTTCTTTGTTGGTATCAGGTTGTGTTCCTCTGGGTGCTGGGTGACATTTCAGCTTGCCAGAAATGTGGACTGTGTGGCAGGAGGAGGATTGGTCTGTGTACAGTTTTGGTGGTGCAGAAGACTGATGAATGTTTTTGCAGTCTTGAAAAAGGAAGTTCCTTAAAGCTTTATTTTGTCCCTGGAACACGAGAGTTCTTTTCTTTTGAAATTTTGTGTGTAGTAATTTTGCTAAAAATCCGATGTTCAAAAACCTAGAGCCTCAAGTACCACGAGGTTTAAGGAAACATTTTCTATTTGGTTTGAGTCTTTGAAGATGCATTAGGAGACTTTCTCCTATCGCATATTTTAAGAAAGTATCATGATCTAACTTCATTTTGTGCGTTCAATGAACTTGTTGCAATGAATGGTAAACTGGGAAAGAGCAAAAATACACCTGTATTTGGGGTGTTTTCATGCATTGCTGCCCTTTTGTGAACAAAGAAGAGAAGCAGAATTTATCACAGCAAGTTGGGGCTGTCTCCTTTGAGAAATACAGGAGTGTATCTGTAGCTTCTGCCCAAAAGGGGAAGAATTTTCCATTCTGCGCTCTTCTCGGTGCCCAGCCCAAGTATCACCTGGCCCATGGCGATTTCAAATGTTTTTCTCCTGCCTTGTGGTGTCTGAACGGGCACAGACTTCTTCCCCGTTAACATACAACAATCTCTTGTGCTGCCTACTGAACTCTGATCCTTGGCTGGATGCACGCTTGTTTCTTTAAGCACATGTGGTGCAGAGCAGACCTGGAGCTGGGTAATTCATAAGAGCTGAGCGTTATTGGTATTACTACTACTTGAATGAGTCTGTATTATTTTGCACAGCAGTGTGGTCACCTGGCAGCAGGTCATTAGCATTTTAGGCTTCTTTCCCTCACAACAATGCACAACATGCTAATTAGAGGGTTTTGAAAGCTAAGCAACCTGGTTTAAAATCAGACATTTTAATTTGCAGCTTTAATGGCTGTATTATAATAACTGGCTTGGCTCGGGGGAGAAGGGGAGAGAAGCACTTCTCATGTTCCAGTAGAAAGGTCCAATATAACAGAGGCTGACAAAATTAAAAACCTCATAATTTGACCTTTGCCTGGGATAAAAGGCTGTTTCATAACAATTTCCTTTTGTTCTTTGTTTAAGCCATTACTCCAAAAGGAGCCTCCGATTAATCTAAGTAAATGCATCATTACAGTCCTAATCCATGTCCTTCTGTCAGTGTCTGTTTTAATTAAATAAGAAACACTAGCAGAAAGATATCACGCACAAAGCTGTGATTGGAGAAAGAGGGTTGTTTGATCAGGGTGAGATTAAAAAAGGCTTTGCTGTTTTGTCCTTTTGCTCTAGATGCCACAATGTAGGTTAAAGGAAGAAAACTTGCCTAATAGTTTAGCACATTGCTCCTCATTACAATACATAAATAACCAGATTTACCAATGAAACTGTCCAGACACTCAATTAATTATATACAGAATACTCAAAAAACAGATGATATGGCAACTTGCTTTGAGTAATTTGACACATTAATATGTTTGGGACTGTACACACAGTTGGCCAGAAATCGAATTCAAGTTGCAGGTTTTTTATATTAAATAAAACATTGATTAAAGCTATTTAGGTGCTTTCTTTCTCTTTAGTACTTGTGGCTCACAAATTGTAAACATGATCTCTTGCAAGCCCCTGATTTTTAAAAAATATTTTTGTTTCTCATAAAATCAGACCAATTATTTTACACCGGTGAAGGGCTGAAGGATCCATTTAATAAATGTCATAACATCCAGCTAGTTAATATTACAAAAGCAATGCATATGTAAGAGACTCTTCCTCAAGGTAGTGTTTCAAGATCCCTGTGGTGAGGGGTTTCTCCCATATCCAGGCCATTATTTGATGTAATGAAAAGAGAAAGTGTGCAACACAGAGATTGTTAATTAATTTAGCCTAACAAGATGAAGATAAATGAAGCAAAGCATAGATTGAATGAAGCAAGAGGTCTTATTTACAATTTACTACTACTTTATATTTGGCATTTTTCAATTTACAAAAGAAAGGAGCTTAAGGAGAAAGTATTCTGAAAATGCATGCAAGGAAACTACGTTTTATGAGTGGCTCCTAAAATTCCTGACAATACCTTTTTGGCTAATCTTTAAGTTTTCTCTCTTTTTTTTTTTTTTCCCCACAATTATTTTTCTCAATTTGATTTACAATATGTTGATAGGATCGAGAAAAATGAAACCCTAAACTTTTTCCCATTGAAATTAATAGCAAATTACCAATGGAAACTCTTGCAAGCCCAAATCGTACAGTTTTTCATTGTTTATATTAATCTAGAGTCATAGCTTATTTTTGAGCAATTTGTGTGTAGAAAGATGCATTAAGAGAAGCAACTATAAAAATACAATAAGATGTGATTTTAGTTTGATTCCAAAGTGTGACTCTATTGACGCTTATGTGTTTTCAACTGTCCTATTGAAGTGAAAGCTAAGAGAGGAATCCAGGATAGTGTTAATTAGCAATGATTTTATATAAGAAAACTATGATTTTTGATTTGGGGGAATATTTTTTCTCAAGACCATGTTTGTTTTAAGCATTTTGTGAAAAGCTGTACTTTCTAATTTCTTAACAACTAAAACACCCCCAAGATTAAAAGGCATGTCAGAGATTTTAGATGTCTCTTCTTACCAGTCCCAAATTTAAATAAATACTATCCAAAGTTAACAGTAAGCTGCAATTTGCATCGGTTCAGTCACTGCATCTCAAGGTGTATATTATTCAGTTTCTCAAAGACAAAACTTAGGTTATAATTCTAGAAATGTGAAGAAAAAAAAATAAGGTCTGTCATTTTTAACATCTAACAAACTAATCAACAAAAACGTCCTGTATTGTGACTGATTGGAGATACCTTTATCAGCTTGTCCTAAACCCTGAATGGGAAATGATGACCAAATACATCAGGCAATTTTTTTTTTTTTTGATAAAGCATCCTCATTTTTACAGATGAACTGTGCCTGTCCACTATTTGACCTTCTGCCATGATTTCTGTCTGCAAAGGAAATGCCTTCCTTCCTTTTGCAGCAGCTAGACAGGACAGCGTTATCCACAAGCACTGTCACTACAAGCAGTGGTCGCCGCAAATAGCATTATTATGGTCCCTATGTTTTTATCTTGGGGGTCATGAACAAATCCATGCAACTGCTTCTAAAGATTTCAATAAATAGGACTTTTTATCCAGACAATTGGCTTTTATATTACTTTTAAACAAAACTACTAGTCCATCAAGAGTTTCAAAAGGAAAACAATTCTACAGAGTGCTGGTATGGCAGCACAGACCAATCATTATGGCACCCATTCTCCAGTCCTTTATTTTTCAAGTCCACAACAATAGGTTGTTGATTCAATGGACAAGACCAGAACAATTAAGTTCTCTGTTTAGCAGCAGTGCAGCATTTTAATGCCCTCCTCTAATAATGGTCTCATTATTGTTATTCTAAGACTGGGCCTCAGGAGGAGGAATATTTGCTGGAGGTACGTCATTATTTTGCAAATTTCGATTAGCTCATCATGTTGTCTGTACTGTGAAAATCGTAGCTAATTAGGGCAGTCAGTTAGACTACCAGCTTTTGAGCTTATGAGTTAAAAGGTAGCACACTTGATAGGCCAATGATGTGAAAAAGGTGGTAAAAAGAGGGATTAGAGCTGTTGCCTTAGTAACTCTAACTTCCATCTGTGCAGGAACAATGGACCTGTGTTTCTCCTCCACCTTGGTGTAAAAATTGGTTTTGTTTCGAAAGGAAGGGGCTTTTTATGACAATCTGGAATTCAGCCTAACGGGGTGTAGTTTTAGTTGTTAGAAGAGACCATTGGAGGATAGGAAAGATGAAAGGTCATGGCGAGCTCCAAGGACATGAAAGGTCATTGTCTCTTGTAACAATAGTGGATTGTTTGGTCCCATTATTTCCAGCCAACTACTCAGTCAGGTGATAGAAAAGATACTACCAGTTAGTCAGGTGGAACAGGAGAGAAAGATAATGCACCGACTAAAGAACAAAAGATAACTATAATTCGCCTTTATTAAACAAAGTTGCGCTTATTTGTGGCCATCCTCTGAAAAGGGTTGTTTACTGACTTACTATTCCAGCCTGCTTTGTTCAGCACTGCCTCTGTAGGCCATCACATCTCTGGGAAGCAATCCAAAGTGTTAGAAAATGTTGTTTAAGCTTTCTTCCCATGAAGAGGAGCCCCCAGGAGTACCACTGATGTGATACTTAACAATAAATTTAGTTGTTGTAGCTTTCTCATGTTATTGGCGTTCTTAAAAGGTTTTCCTTGCAACGCAGAATAAAATTAGCTATAAATATGAAGTAAATTTGCTTCAAAACTTTATAGCATTTTATCATAAATTCTACAGCACATATTGCAGAAAGTTTACAGCAAACTGTATTAGGCACTACTGAATAGAGAGCAGAGACCTATAGTTGTGTAAAAATAGATTAGCCATAGGACTACTCTTATGCAAAGGGAAATAGAAAAAGTCTCATCAGTGCTATGCAGAAGCTTTAGGAGACTCTGTGCCTTTGCTTTAAAGAAAAAAATAGAACTACTGCCGTATTATTTAATAAAACAGCTATAGCAGAGTTCATGAGGAAAGCATTTCTGGTAGTGAATAGAGCTGTCACCTCTTACGGTTTTCCAAGAGCATCCAAAAACCCAATTCATTGTTTTTCAGAAACAGAATTTTTCCCCCCCCTTCCTTATTATTTCCCTGGTTTTGTAGCATTATGCCTTAGCCATCCATGCAACAAGCTTATTTTTCTTTTCCTCTTACCTCTGTCCACAATCAAAGAACATCCCAAGGTCCATTACATATCCCTCAAAGACTAGTTTCTTTAGGTGAGCATTTCCAGAATGTTCCACATACTTATATGAGATCTCCGAACCCTTTTAACAGGTTTGCTTTATAATCTTTTTACTCATGTCACAGCAGAGCTGCCAGAGCTGTATTGAATTTTATGAAACTGATAACATATATGTAATTTACAACCATTACACTTGAAAAATAAAATTACGTATAATTTTTAAGTATCCCATCTTAAACTGTTCTGACCTCATTTGAACTCCCCTTTTTAGCTATTCTGGGCCTCTCTTATCTCACTTTTACTCCTGGCCACTCTTGCTCTTGCTTTCTGACAACACAGATGGGTGGCCTTGCACAAACTGATAACTGTGGCAATTTCTCAGCACACTATTCCCTAATAAAAGATGTTATTTTCAGAATTAGGCAGGCATGTGTCATACTTACTCGCTGGCTGAAGATGAGAGGTTGAGCTGTGGCTTCCTGGGAGCTTGCGGTCGAATGAGCCATTGGACTTTACAGCTCCCAGGTTGTTGATGCATTGTTTTACCAGCAACTAGGTTTAGTAATTAGAGTCTTTCAGGAAAAGGAAGTCTTGTTTTAAGTATTTGTAAGCTTTTAGTTTAAGATAATCTATTCTTAATTTTTCTCTTTAGCTTGCTATTTAGTTCTCATTTTCGTGCTAGGCTATGTTTTGTTATTTTTGTATTACAATGAGCCGAACAGCAAAGGCTGCTTAGTTCAAAATGGGAGCCCTGCAAAGGGTTAACCAGCAGAGAATTACAAATGAACTATCAGGAAAGTTGATTATTAATCCAGCAAGAGAGAAAATATCCTTCCAGTTAGCAAGAATTAGTACCTGAAGAGCTGATAATATTGTTCGGGCTGTCGGTGTGGAATGGCAAAACCAGGTAAGCTAATCATCTTCTCAAAGGAGCAAAATCTTTTCTTTCTGTTTTTCGTTATAAGAGAGCTTAGTTTTTAAAAGAATCTTTGTTATTTTACTTAAAGTATCAGCATGTGAAACAGCATATGTTGATCCTCAGTTTCCTCAAATGAATGAAAGAAATTAAGCTTGTGTTTAACTTCGGTAAGAAGATACATTTCTAAGCCATATTTCTAAGCTACACAACGTGCGTAACTGCGAAATATCATAACAATTCTTTCCTGGTTTGCGGTTAAGTGTGAGAACTGATTACAAAACCTGAAGAGTCCCTTGCAATTGCAAGCTAGTATATTACGTAAGTCTGCCTCTAGTTGTGCTTGGACGTATTGTGGAGGTCTAAAGGAACTTTTGTGTTGCAGAGCTCTTTCATTCAGAATTATTAGGTTCCAGTCTTCGCACTGTGTGAATGATTTATTTAAGTTTGTTTTGATATTGTGAGCACATTTTTGTTCATTAAAAAACTTTTTTTTTTGGGGGGGTGGGGTCTCAAAAATCTATGATCTGGGGTTAGAAGGAAATGGATGTTTGGTAAACATACCACTTTGTTTATACAAACATGCAAATGCAAATGAAACTATAAAGTCAGTTGAATATAATCTCATAATTTTGGTAATTTTTTAAAAACTCAAAGCCCTGTCTTGGGAAAGCTTTCATGTTTGTGCCACTGATACTAACAAGTAGGTAGGTATGATAAAGATTTTTTTTTTCAGTGTAGTCTTTACTATATAGCTTAGTGTAAGAGCTATGCAAAATCTTTTAAATGATAGTTTAGTACTGTGGAAACTAGAAAGTCTGTATACAGCATTTAATAACTTTTCCTAAGTTGTGTGCTGTTACTTAAATTAGTAGCACTTAAAAAAATTCTGATTTGCTTGTAGAATGGAATTCAGTATTCACATGATGTGACTACAGTATCTGTCTCGGTGAAAAAGAATTTATCATGTCCAGATTTTAACCTGTTATGTATGAAACAGCCTGAAAGGTATATGAAAGGGATTGTGGTGATACAAGAATGAAAATACAGATAAAAACTGAAAGTATTTCAAATCTAAAGGCTGAGCCCCTGTAGCAATGTAGTTCTGTGGGGTAACTTTTCATGAGCCATAGAGAGAAGAAAAAACCTTTTAATTTTGGGAATGGGATTAGGATATGGCTTCGGGCAAAGGAGAAAGAGAAAGGAAGAAGAGGCAGTGGGGAAAGTGAAAGGGAGAAGTGGCGTTCGTCTGACAGCGTCATGGTTTTGCGTGTGACTTTGGCCTCCCTGAGCAGAGGGACAGCTGGCAGCCAAGTTCTCTGAAGGGCGTCTCACTATGTTAGAGTAAATTAAAATCCCAGAATTTGCTGATGATGGAGCTATCAGGGCAACACATGGTGGCATTTTGGAAGCTATGCTAAATATTCAGAGATACGTAGAGGCAAATAACTTCTTGAGGCACATTTTAGCTGAGTATTTTAAGGAGAACGGAGGCAACGTAAATAAGCTGCATTTTCCGAGTCTGAACACCAGCATCTAGGAAATATATAAAGAGCAAGAAACCCAATGATGAAAAAATTATCACACAGGAAATGATATACGTAGAAAAAACAAGATTGTAATTAGTGGAGGAAAGTAAGAAACTGATTAGAGAAATGAAATTTCCCAGATGTTTAAGGGAAAAAATGAAAGTTAAATTAGGTAAGATCTTTTAACTAGTATTGGAGAGGAATGCTTGCTTCAGAGTGGGAAAGCTAAACTTAAAATTAGAAAAGAGCTGGCAACTTGAGTTTAGCTCAACTGTTTTCCTGCACGAGTGACTCTTTGGAATGCTCTGCTTGGAACATCATCAGGAACAGCTAGTGTAGTGCTGTTGAGGAAAAAGTAAAACACAAAATAAAACTCGCTGTATGCTGATTTGGAATGATTAAGGTGATTATATTGCTTATGCGTGTACTAACCCACGAATTAGACAAATTGGTTGGACTTTGAAGTAGTACTTCAGGATTTATTGTATTTCATGTATATATGTAGTTGACACTTGAGCTCTAGCACTGTACTGGTTCACCTGGTTCATTTTAAAATTAATTGTAAGCATTAGCTTATTGACACAATCCTAAATCATCAAACACTACCTGCAAATGAACAGAAATATTCTTGATCCACCCCCCAGCTATAAAACATTGTAAATTAGCTGTTATTTAATCATTATTATTTATATCATCTGGAATAAAAGTAATATTCTTAAGTAAAAGATAGAAAAAAAAGATATCAAGCAGAAACTGTGGGGTTTTTGTGGCCATTCCAATGACTTGTTTCAAATTCAGGAGCATGATACTGTAGCTTTGAAAAGTGTCCCCTACAAGTCAGTTTAGCTGGCACCACTGCTTTTGTGCCAGTTCCTGTTCTCAGTTGTGTATTACAGGAAAAAAAATGGAGAAAAAAAAACCCAACCAAAAAAGTTAGACGTGTCTGGAAGAGGTTGATAAGAACATCATCTGATTTACTGGAACTAGTTTGAGTGAGCAGGGTGTTCATGCTAAGTAAAATTGTATTTCTTTCAACGCAGACTGTGTAGATCCCAACCTGTTTAAAGGCTTAATGTCAAGGAAAGATGAAGTTCCAGAGGTCTCTGACTAACTAGACACACATCTGGAAACACAGCTGCTCTCAGGGGAGGCTGCTGAAGCAGTTAGCCTGCAGCAAGGAAGCCATTCTTGTCAGTACATGGTTGGGGCAGTAAGATGAGATGATGCGGAGGGTGGAGCATAAATATCTATATGTTGCTTGATTCTCTACTTTATAAAAACCTGCTAGTAGCCAGGAAGAAGCTTGTCTACAAAAACAGATGGCCAAAGCAAAGTTTGGGCCAGGTTATTTTTGTTTCTTGGACCACACCTTGTCTGTGGCGACAGTACTGGAGAGAGAATGTGTTTCAGTTCATTAGGAGCTCAGTGAAGCTGTATGGATAACACTGAAGTGTTTTACAAGATTCAGTGTAAAGCTGCATAGTTCAAGGAAGCTCATGTCTTATTAGCTATGGCTAAGGTCAGTTATCCACACAATGAGGGGGAAACTCTTTCATAAACAAGTAGATAAATATGGGGCAGGTGGTGCTTAGCCTTGCTTCAGGCTGTAATATTACCAAAAGAGCTCACGAGCAACTCCAGCTTTTACTGAGTCCTTGTGAAGCATCAGCAGCATAGAGTGGTCAGATATAAAACTACAAGGCTGTGTCATGAAAAAAAGACAAATTCAGGGCAACCCCTTGACTTTGCATATAGGTGTCTGTCTCTGCAAGATGTTAAAGAGAGAATATAGAATCATTAGAAATCTCCTTCTAGAAGGAAATAAATTGTAAAATGCTAGAGCTGAAAAACAGCAAATTAAACTTACCTCATCTAAACATGAGAATAAAATAGGCCTAGAGTCTTGTGGGTTTTGCTTTCTGCAAACTCTGTAGTGTTCCATGTGTTTCAAAAAAGCTGGTTAGATACATAGGTGTTTATCAGCACTTGATCCATGTCTGATAACAGAGAGAAATCGTATAAGATTTCATTTTGCCTTTGGGGCTAGCATTTTTACTGTCTTATAGAAAATAATTATATTTTAAACAGCTGCAAAAAGAGAAGAGCTTGAAGAGTTAATTGAATCACATGCTGCTAAAGGAAAACATTTTTTCTTTCCTTTTTTTCCCCTCATCTGAAGTAGGAGTTACATGTGTTCCTTATTACACCCAACATATTCCAGTAGTTTTTTAAAAAGACATACTCATGAAGCAGTGTATTCTCAAAGACACATTATTTTCAGCTACTAAATCCTGGAGCAATCAAAAGTGTCATTTTTCACCTTCTGAATACAGTTCTGTGGCTCTAGTGGATGATAGAACATAACATCCATAGAACTGCAAAATGTAATCCCCTGCCTGCCTTTACTACACAGGTTTTGGGTGTATTTTTATAGCTGCCAGAGGAAAATCTGCTAGCATTTCTTTCAAAGATAGTACAAATCAGTGTTGATGTAGTTAGTAATTATTCTGCGGTCTTTATTACAATTAAAATATTTGGTCTAAAAACACACACAAAAAAAATGACCCAAGACAAAACCCACAGCAAATTTGTTTTAACTGTAATCACCCAAGTTTGTGAGAGCCAAAGGACAGCAGACTGAGTGTTTTCCCACAAATGGGTCTCTTGCATGGACCAGACTGATGAGGTTGTGATGTGCAGGTGTTCAGTGTTGGAGGCAAACAAGGGTGTTCAGAGCGAAGTGGAGATTTTTCAGGCAACTTTCTCCTTCAGTAGGTCAAACAACCAAACTTCATGGTGCTGGGAGAAGGCCAAAGCTGGGCACTTCAGCAGCAGTTATCATGCACATCCTTTTCGCCTTTCTACCTCTGAACAGGAATGGATAAAGTGAAAATATATATAACAGTTTGTCTGCTGTCTAATAATTTATGCTCGTGTGCAAGTTTCCTGTCATTTTACAGTAGGAGAATCACGTGCTCAAACCTCAGTGAGAATTGCAGTAGCCAGATCCTAATTGTTTATGCTATTTTTTTTTGTTTGGTTTTTTTTTCAAAGCAAAGTTTTCATCAGGACTGTGCTTGTTTAGTTCCAATTTAAAGAATTGTTCTACCTCCCTATCAACTTCGGTTTTAAAAAAGCCATGTGTGTAAGCATACAACCCAATTTTTGCATGAAAAATGTGAGCTAAATCACAAATGTCCTTGTTCCTGCTTTATCAGGGTAGGCTTTTACCATTTATTGAGGTTATACATATGGTTTACCAGTGTTTATACCGAATCTTTCTTGTCCGTGATTTTTCAATAGACTGCTTTTCCTTTGAAAAAAGTATTTTTAGGACCTTGTTGGTTCATCTTTCTACTTTTCCCATCTGTTGCACTCCGCTTAACACTATCACCACCTCAGAGAACACGATTTTGAGGGCTGCTGGTGACCCCATGACAACTGTCTGGTAAACCTGATTACTAACCGAGAGCGTTGTTTAATCTAAAGGCCAAATGAAACCCTGCAGGAGAGAAACATTGTTTTGTTCTAAATGCCTATTAGGGAGGGAGCTGCTGTGTTACAAGCAGCAGAATAATAAGCCTCCCTGGCTTGTCGGGGTTCAGATCTAGGCATTCAGTGCATACTTGCTTAGACTTCCTATTGCAAAGAAAGAGCTAAGTTTTGGAACTGATGTCGAAGTCAACGAAAACAATAATCAGTAATAGCAGCTTTGTGTTTCAGGGAGGATCAGAGTCTGCTTTGAGCTGTACTGATACAGTTCTAAAGACAGGATATGGACTTCATTAGGGTTATTCTCCTGCACCCCACAGCTGTGAGACGGAATCCAGAGATACTGGGTCCTCTGTCTCCTGCTATCTGCTTTTAGCTGTTTTGTCTCTGCAAGCAAAGAAAGGAACAAATAAAAGTGGCTACTTCATCTACTAGTATCAATAATAATTCCTGCATTGTACGAGAAATGTCACTTTCCCATTTTCCTAGAACTGATGTTTTCAGGGAATAAATTAGAAAAAAAGCTTGGTGCCAGCAAATAAATTTTTGACCCTTTTTATAAATGTTTTTTCCCCTATTATACCATTCATTATCCTTCAGGGGTACAATCAGCATGCCTTAGGTCATAGATGACCATAGAAGCTGGAGAAATTTTAATTCATCAGTGGTGCTGTTCTGATTTTTCTTCTGCAGCTCCAGCAGTGAAGCAACAATTTTAGTATAAAAAGTCTGCCAGGATGTTAAAATACCTCTTCAAAAGTTATTAGAACTGTACAAAACAGGTCGACTGATACCAACCAAATCTAGAGAGACAAATCATACAGTAGACAATTAAAAGAAAAAATATTTAAAAAATTTATTGCTTTGTGAACCTGTGATGTGGTTTTTAGGACCAGAGTGGGAAGAGATCTGTGCTTTAGAAGATTTGTGAGCAAGCTCTATATCAATTACTGTAGTCCTCACTGGTAACAATTACCATAGTGAATTCCATCCATATTATGTATAGGTGTGTCAGTCTAAACAACATATAATTATATGCAGGTTAGAGAACTTTTATGTACATATTTATGTCTCTGGGTATACAAGCATGCACACAAATGCATACACACATGGGTAGAAGTCCATTTTGTCCATTATTTATTTGTATTTTGCATATGAAAATATATAGGTGAACACATATATGCATCTAATGGTCATGTGCACAGTACTATCCTGTGTAATTTTCATGCTAATGTTAGGCACACAAAAAGCTTCACACTTCCTTAAAAGTGATGTCTGTCTTCCATATAATCCTGCTTGCAGAGATGACAATCTGTAATTTAGAGGTTAAATACATTATCAACAAAAATTATTGAGAATTACATGATAAAATCAGGAGTAGATGAGAGTGTTTATAATTCTTTCAGGCCATTGGTAGCAGTTTTATTTGTATAATGTGTGGGTCAGTTCTAGCACAGCAATGGGCCTGTGGCCATCCCCTGTGTTCTACCTTGCACTTGCAGGGTTTCTATTATCAAACAAATAGAGAATTGGACACTGTACACATTTAATTATTAGCTAAGATATTGTTAAAATTGTGTTTAGAGATTGTAGAGATACTATTGACATTTTTGGCAATTAAAAAAAAAAATTAATCTTTTTTTTAGAAAGATTTCAGGAGAAAAATCTTTAAAAAATACCTTCCTGGCAATATCTGTAGTAGTCCATGAAGGGCTGGTGTCTCCTAATTTACGTAGTAGTCCGGAACATAATTCCTTTTCTCACTGTTTCCATTACTCTCTTCTGTAGAATATTATCATCTCCTAATGTGATATTATATTGTGAAAACTGAAGATTAACCTAATCAAAATAGCTATCAGATGCTTAATTAGATTTTTTGTGTTTGCTTGAAAATAGATTTTTTTTTAATAGCTTTTATCTGTAAATGTTTCTCACAAGACTAAGCAAATACTAATTCTTTCTAGTATTCATCCTACTTTGCTGATCAGGCTTCTTTAATTTTAAGAAGTGTTTATCACTTTTCTGTCCAATAAAAGATGATAAAGTACACGTACTTTTCAGGTTGAACACATTTGAAATGTTTTCTTACATCCTTGAAGTCAGTGGACAAGTGATGAACCCCAAAAGTTGCATCAATATTTTTAATAACATTACCACTGATGGCTTTATTTTAATGATAAGATAATTTAGGGTTTTTTTATCTGCAATTTAAGAAAGCTCTTGTTCTCATTATGTGATATAACCGAGTTTTTGTGGAATTGCTGGGATCTGTGTGTGATTGGTAGAGATTTGCTATTGGCCTGAGAGTATCAATATTGAACTGCTGAACGCTTGTACGTTTGTGTTCAGTGGTGACCTGAGAATTGTGGAGCAGTAATAAGGGGGGCAAAAAAAAAAAAAAAAAAAAGTGCTTGTGTTCCATTTTGGTTTCAACAGCTTTATCCCCACCTAAAAACCTTCTTGAATACTGTGAGTCATTTACTCTTCCTGCCACGTGATTGTGGGCTCACTGGTAATGCTTTGCTGGCTTTAACATTTTAGCTTGCAGGTAATCTTTCCTTCCTTCTTTTCAGTGCTGTTTAATACCATTGTCATAGCAGAAGACACAAGTCTCTCTCTCTAGTCCATGGAGTGGTAGGAATTTAATTTCATGAAACCTCATAAAGACCATTAAGCTGCATACAGGCACCTGCACTTTGCTTATAAATTACAGACATCAGTCTACGAGGTCAGGCATGTAGTTTTCATAATTTAGAAATAATACCGGATCAAGATTTTTAATACATTGTTCTGTTGCCTGTTAGTTTTTGATAGTGCTAATTTTTTCTCTCTGTAGCAAACTTGGCATAGTTACCCGACCTTTGTTATCCCATTGTTCTGGTTTATAGGTTGATAACCATTCTGTGAGCTATGAGGTGTGGACCTGCCCCTGCTGCAT
This sequence comes from Oreocharis arfaki, assembly GCA_013398015.1. NCBI lineage: Eukaryota > Metazoa > Chordata > Aves > Passeriformes > Paramythiidae > Oreocharis > Oreocharis arfaki. Next base: position 672,348 of record VZRR01009671.1, read on the forward strand.
TCCCTGAACTAAAGAGAAAAAGAAAAACATGAAAGAATGGGAAAAAGAAACCCCTCTTCACTAACCATTAAATTGTAGGGTGATCTGGAGATAAAAGCAGAATCTCTTTTTTGCTTTTCAAATATTTGCTTGGCCTTCAAAAGGTATTTGCCTTTTGTGTTTACATTGGATTCATTTTTTTGGCCTACATGCAGAAAGAGAATGATACATTAAAGAATAATGGACAATAGTGAGGAAAATGCTCTCGGTTTCCACATCTAGCCTGCATTTTCTACTTCAGGTTTATTTTTTTAATCTTGTCTACTTTTATTTAAATAGAAACTGCTGAGTATTGTAAAGGGTTGTAAATGTGAAAGTATCAGATGAAGTACAGTACAAGAAGATTATCTACAGGTTGGCAGGCAGTAATGAGAGTTGGCAAAGTGCCATTTTCCTCTATGAACCTTTGGGAACTCAACACATTCCTGTGTGTGGCAGAACAATGTAAGGCTTCAAAGGCCAGTGTTCTGTCACTTGCAGGAGTGCTTTCTGCTGTTCCTGAGAGAGGCAGGTGAGGTTTGTCTCTGCAAAGTTGTATAAATCTTTACCAAGGCAGAAGGAAAGATGCTTTGGCTGAAAGTTGATGTCTCTGTCCTATCATCTGCAATTCTTTCCTTCTGGATGGCATTGGAGCTTCCTTGGAACCCACATTGTTCCTTGTGGATTTGCTTTCATTGAAAGAGCAGGGTTGAAGCAAGTTTGTACAAAATACAATTAAACCCCCATATTTAAGGGAAGCACCACTTTATGACAACTGCCTGTCCCAAGGCTGTCTTCTCTGTTACTCAAGTCAGTCCCTTTGTTGTGTTACACACAACTACTGCATCATCAAAAGCTTGTGATTTTGTTAGAGTGGAGTCACGAGATGGAGATATTTCCCAAATCTTCTTACTCTAATACTTAGTATTTTTGCTGCTACTAACTTCAAATAAATCATCAGGTCATGTTTGTTTTTAAGCATCTTGATTAACGTGCTTTCAAAACATGGGCATTTATAATAGATAAAAATATATTTCACCACATCTACGTCATAAAGCTCTTAGTATGTTACAGTTTGTGAAAATTACAGTCAGTTAATAATGTGTCAGCTCCCCACTGTGTGCTTCGTAGGATACTGAATGGGTGTTACAAGATTTATTTGCTGGATTTTGCAGGTTTTCTGTAGCGTGTCAGATGCCTTGCTGATTGCTTGGTGAAGCCTAGAGCATGAGCTCCCTCCTGCAATGTTTACTTTAAGTCAATCTACATTTGCTTAAAAGTATGACAGGATTAAAATCAGATCACCTCCTTGGAACTTTCCTAAAAGCCTGGATACTCTTTAGTGAGACTATTGTATGTAATTTAGGCATACACTTGTGTGGGAATCACAATTTACTTCGTAGTTCTTAGAATTACAGGGAATGGATTGTTAAAAAAATGTGTATTCGTAGTGTTGCTGAAGTGATAATAATGTTGCAAACAATTTTGTGTTAGTCAGGGATTTTGAAGGGGGATAGGAGGTTATTTCATATTTATTGACTTTGTTCATAATGTAATTAGAAGGATTCTCTCTCCTTTTAAGGCTTTAATTCTTATGTATTTCCTTGACCTGCTCATGTCTCCTAATTCTTTCATTCATAGAGAGAATTACCTGGCCTTGTTGATACAGTGTAATTTTCCAGCTAAAATCTTAGAAAGTGGGAATGCTCAGTTAAGTTTTGAGTTCTTTTTGTTCATTATCTTTCTGGTGATTTTATTTTCTTGCTGGGATTACAGTGGAGCATTTCTGCTTAAATGTTTCCATCCGTGTCCCGCAGTGCTGGCAGCCTTGAAGTTTAGTTAAAAGGTGCAGAAATACTTGTTTTCAAAAAGTATAAAATCCTGGAGACAACTGATGACTGGGATTAAAATTGTAGGCGTGTCAAGATGGCAGGCAATTTAGGCAATGCAGAGGTGGTCTCTGTGGTGTTCCATTGAACTGCCATATGGAATTTTATATCAGGATATTATGGTTTAAACTGGATGGGCAAATTTCTGTGTGACTTCAGGAGCATCTAGCACCAACTTGTACAGCAATTGGATTTTATAGGCAAAAACATCAAAGAGATTTAGAAAAAGAGAAATTGTGTGAGTTGATTTAGGATTTGAGGCTCTTGTCTGATGCTAATAAAGGTTTCTGATGTCATTCTTTTTGTTGCTGTAATGTACACTACAGAAATAATTTGTATAATGTGTGCTTGCGTGTACTATCTTGAATGAGGTATATGTTTATAATTTCTGGCTTTCAGATTTAAATCTGTGAACACAGCAAGAGCTCAATGAGTTCTGATAATAATAGTCCTGTAATGCAGAGATCCTGAGAACTTCCTTGCAAATGGTAGGAGCCATTCATCTCACAAAAGTGGCAGAGAAAGGAACTTGCCAGAGCTGCAAAGAATCATTTCTGTAAGGGTCACATAGAATAGATTAGACCATAATCAAAATATTTTTGGGACAGCTTAGGATTTTGAGAGAGGTAGTTAAAAAGGAGCTTTGAGAGTGGGTGTTTTCAGATGTATATTTCAGATCTGCCACTTTTGTCCACGTTTCGATCTCACGTGCCCTAAACCCATGCATATTATGAATCAGAGGCTTTAATTCCCTGTCTGGTTTCTAGTGAGACTGTAGATCAGGAGAGTAAGGCTCTTTTCCAGGTAATTATTGGGGCAATTATAACCTTTGTTTTCTTTCTCTGTCTCTTTCCCATTTGGCGTTGTAACTATGTATGCAAAGTAGGAGTGGTAGAAATTTCTAGAATTAATATGGAACAAACACTTATGTTTTAAACTTTGTTTTCTTTTTATTTGGAACTCCTCCAAATGTTCTGCTTCATTTAAAATTTACCTTTCTTTCCTGCCTTGTAAAAAGATTTTTTTTTTTTTTTTTTTTTTGTGTTGGTTTATTTGGAAATATTAGAGCACTGTGGGCAGAGTTTACGGAGATTATCATATAGAGTGTTTCTTGCATGCAGAATGACATGGTCATTCTTTTTCTGTCTGATATTTTCCCATTTTTTATATGTTTGGTTGTAATTGTATTTCACTGTGGAAGGTGTTTTCCACAAACAGGCTAGACTGGCACACTTTTGGGGCACCTTCAGGGGGCCCTGTGGCTCTGCAGAAAGTGATATAAGCTGATAACGCATTTCTATCTTTTTAGCTCAAAAACATGGGTTGTTTAAAACACTAAGTTTGCATGTGGTTTTTTTCATAAGGTTTCTGGCAAATCTAGAGGATGTGTTCCCAAAACCTTCTCGCAGTATATTACCGTGCTGGAACAATTCCTCGGCAACCTTTCAGTTGGTGTCAGGTGACAGCTTTCTGCCAGGTGCTGGGCAGACACTCGGTCCATCAGGCACATTAATCTGTCTTTCACTGGTTTAAGCTTAACCTGGTCTCTGGGCTTGCTTAAAGTGTCTCCATCCCTCCCTTCCTCCCCACGCCCTAAAACCCAGCTCCTGGTAAAGCCATCTGGGAGAGTCCCAGGCATCTCTTGACCCTGTTAGCAGCCATTCAGAAGGAGGATGAGTGGGAAGCACCCCACAGCCTCAGGCTCCCGTTAAAAAGGTCTGGTGCCAGGGCTATTACAGCTGGTGGTGACTGCAGTGGGAACTAGGGGGAAGTGCGCACGCATTCCCATTGGTAATCCACGAGGTCTGCCTAGTAAAGCTGCACCTTAAAATATCTTGAGTGAAATCCTGATTCTGCTGAAGTCGCTGGGTACTTAGGCATTAATTTTATGTCAGCAAGGATTTCACCAGTATTTTTATTTTGCAGCTGTAGAGGGGGGGAAGCCTGAACCAAGATGAATGTGACTTCACATTGTGAAATAGATTCTCTGCTAGTTTCATCCTTGCCTTCCTCCCATCTGAATAACTGTAAATGATGTTCTCTGTTAATAAGTGTGTACTTTGTCTAAATTGCATTTATTTTTCTTTTGACATATATACCATTTTACTATTAATCATCCCCTTCTGCTCTTTACTGTACAAAGACTCTGTTGTGCTGATGGAACATATTTAATCTTTGCTATGTTGTATTTTATTTCTATTGTTGCTTTCCCATTTCTTTATGGAAAATCTTTCTTTATTGACTCTTAAATCATGGGTTAAGCCCTTATTGAAAACATGTTCTGTATGCACTTCTTGCGAGTGAAAGAAGTTCTTTTGAGGTTATAGGCTAGGCTTATACAAATACTTCACTATACAGTAAAAATTCGGAGGTCTCCTATATGTTATCTAAAGCTAGAAATATATCCATTTACTCAGCAGCACATCATAAAAGAGATGCATACTATGTTCATGTCTGTCAGTGCCTTAAGTCATCACTCTACAGCCTTTTTTAAATTCTCTTTTTATTGAAACCAAGAAACAAAACAAAGACAAAAAAAAGCAAAACCAACATCAATTACATGTCAACATGACATCAAACAGCATAATATATCAGAAAAATAAATGTATGATCTGGTGACTCAATGATTTCTGTCCATATGGCATTTACAGAGAGGTAAAGAAAAGGCAAATAGCTACACATCTGTATTGGGAAAAATGTCCAGTATAAAATTGGCCATCGTGACAGCATTAGAAAGCTCTCAGCTGAGATTACCTGGAAATAAATAACACACAGACGGGGAAGTGAGGTTCCAACAGTCTTGCTCTTGTATATATATATATTAGAGTTTTGTGCAATGAGCATTGTGCAGGTATAAATCTTTGTATAAAAATATTCCTTTAAGGATGGAGATATTCTACTTGCTGATGTTAGGTCCAGGTTTATAGATGGATGTGTAGTACAGCTGCATGCAGAGTGATGCAAAAGTGCAATGAGAAAAAAATAAATCTCTGAAAATAAATGTGACTATCTGGTGAAACTATTAAAATGAATACTGACTCCAAGCCTATTTGTATATTTGCTGAAAGACATATGAAAAAGCCTCTTTGTATAAGTGCTAAACACATGAAAACCACTGAGAATCAGTTAAGCCCCTAAAATAATAATCTGGGAATTCCATTCATTATTACAGCAAAGGGCATCATAACTTTATGGTAAGTAGGGAAGGGTGGGAGAGAGGTGAGACTGTGGGGGTGGGAACTAGAGGAAAAAAAAACCCGAGAAAGATCCAGAATCAAACACAGCCTCTGTTATTTGAATTTGTTGTTCATTTTCAATGGAGTGATAACTGGAACAGCTCAGCCTGAACTGCCTGGCTCGACACCCTCCGTTCTAAGGAACTTGGATGTGTTTCACAACTTACATCTGGACAGCAGGGCACAGGGAAAAAAGCCACAAGGATGGATCACATTCTCTTTGCACAGTTAGGACTTGAATCTTATATATAATAAATGTATGACAAAGAAACATATGTACACGTAGACACATACATTAATGTATTTATATACATGCATGTGTGTATAAATCCAGATTCACACGGAATTTCTCCTCATTTTGCTGTTAGGTTCAGTTCACAGATCTATGTTCTGTCTCTCCAGAGTCACAACAAGTTACCTTCTGGAATTTATTTTTCTTTTTTCTTACCCAAGCTGACTATTTATACAGTGCTATCTGAGATCTCTTTTTTGTTAATCTTATTACAAGTACATCTATAGGCCTCAAAGGAGGTGATAAGTCACCCATTGGACCTGGAAATGGTGCTTTCTGTAAGAGCAGGGACTATGTAATGAACTTCCTTATCTTATCTTTTAGATCAGAGATAACTTCAGTGAGACCACTTGGTCAATATTGTACATCTCACTCTACGGCCACGTCTCCCCAAATCAGTGACAAAATGCCTTGTGCCCAGTGCGTGCAACTGGCTGCTGTGGATGGCAGAGCAGAGCGTTAGCCCAGCACAGAGCCTGTGGGGAGAAGCAGCTTCTAAGGGGGGAAAAGAGCAGTACATGGAAACATCCAAGGAAACTTAAGAAGGGACTATGTGAGTGTGTGTGCGTTGAAGTCTGAAGGCACAGAACTACGAGGGCTATGTGGAACATTTCCTGGAGCTTACCGCTCATAAACATGGCAGGATTGTCAGCCCTGCAGTGTCCATACCTTCCTGCTGGGCCCCTGCCAGTGACCCTGCACCCATCAGGAGCTGCATCCCAGCCCCAGGGTGGGAGCTCCTGTCGGCGTCTTCCTGCTCATGTTTTAGCACTCTCCCACCCCATGTTCTCTCCAGCCAAAGAAGGACTTTTCCAAATCCCTGTACATTGCCCGCCAGATGCTTGGATGTCAAAGTGCAGAGGACAAGGGGAACTGCATTTCTGTTCCATTTTGCCCTTGTTGCTTCAGGTTGTGAAAGGCAGGGGGTGGAAACTAACTTAATCTTTTATTTGTCCACTCATTTGTTTTGGGTGAGCTAGCAGAAAACCATCAACTGTCATATCCCACAATTTATTAAAATGGCACATATAAAACATGACTGCAAATAACAACCACTTCTTTTTGCTTCCCTGCTCTATCATGATTTCATTGTAAAATATTTCTTATTTTTCACAATTGGGTTCACCCCATTCTCCTACTCAGAAAACCCCCACTGCCACCAAAACACTTTGGCATAGTATGTGTCAGGTCTTAAAACCTTAAGCTTAAGCTCTTAAGCTGGTTACATTTGCTTCATCTAGACACAGATCAGTCCCTCCCTGTAGTCAGCATGAGTGAAGTGCAACCTTTTCTGGAGCAGGATGGCAGCTCTGATGTATAGACATTGTTCCAGTGGAATGTATAGAAGCAGCACCACGACCTGAAAAGACTGACCCGTTCTGGAGGACAGACAGAACTTCAAACTTTAACACTTCTTTCCAAACTACTCCAAAATCTCTTTAGCGTGCAAGTGTCTCTCTTGGAAGCATAAAAGATTTAGTTCTTTTGCTCCAGGCAGGACTTCTAAACCTAATACTTATATAAGTAAACTGTCCCCTGTAGTTCTCACATTAACTTATAATGCCACACTGGCAAGCTTACTGGTTATATTCCGGGTGTGTGAAACAGGCTGCTGCTAGAGATGGGCTGGCAGGCTAACAATGGGCTGAGGTAACATCAGCAGCAAGATGGATTTTGGTTTTGACTACTGCCTTAAGGGAAAGTCCTGAAAAAGTTTATTTTATGTACTTACTGCAAGTAGTCCATTTTTAACATGTTTGAGTACCAGAGTGATATTTCTGCATTTCATTGTGTTTCATGTTTTTGTGTAATGAGATGAAGTATCATGCTGCTGACAATATTTAAAAAAAAGCCTGGGCGGCATCTTGCAGTGAAAACGAGAAATTTTTTTTTTTTCCAATTTAAGTTACCCTGAGACAAGAACACAAGTCTCTACTCTTTCAAGGAATTTATAAAGTTGGCAGTGATGTGGTTGTAGTACTATGCCACAGTTACCTCTTGACAGCTTCATTAGCATTATGCAAATATTTCTGTCAATTTTTGAACAAGCTGCATTTGAGATGAAAAACCTTACAGTGTGGACAGGAAAACTTTATATAAAGTGTAGATGTAACACCCTCTTGACTCCAAACTTTTAAAAATAATTGTCTTTTTATTTTGCTTTGTAAACATACACATTTCAACAAAATCTGTAATAAGAGAGAACTTGTAATAAGGGAGAACTTGTGGCAAATGCTGTGACCTTCAGTAAACTGAGGAAAGATACCACTTCTAATCAAAGGCAAAAGCCATGATCTTCCTTGTTGTAGCTCACTGTTGACACAAGAAAGGCCAGGCAGATTGACATCCATCTCTATAGAAACCATTAACCAGTGCTGGGTAAATCCAGAGCATTGAATCCATATGCATGCTTGCTTTTATTATTCCCGACCTATTGGCAAACTTCTCCACTTTGTGGGCTTTGTTTTAAAGGACGCTTTAAATTGCAGATAGTTATTATGTGATTTCATCGGTGAAATAAATAGTTTTGGTTGTCTAAATAAAGAAATCAGTATTATTTTGCATCTACTAAGCATTATTTGCTTAGGTGTGGCTTGGTTTGGGTCCAGATTAGCACACAATGAAGACTGTTACTTTAGCTGGGTGTAGCAAAACCAAGTAGTTTTGTTCATGTTTTCCAAATGATGTGCAAGCAATGTGTCATTTGAGTCTGACTGGGCTTTTACTGGTCTACGGTCCCTTTCTACTCTGCAAAGCATTAACAATTACTTTGTTGGCTGCAAAAACATGTGCTTTTAAGAGTCCCAACGATGCTCGAAACTCACGTCAGTCATAACTTTGGAACAATTGCCAGTCCTGTAGCAAGAGCAGGCGCTGTTAATCAAAGCTGCGGTGTATTGGACACCGTTCCCTTAACTTTCCCTTGCTGAAATCTTATTAGTGGTTGTGGAGTGCAAGGAAACAAAAATGCTTTTCATTTCACTCCCTGCTGTACATTTTCCAGTTTGGGTGACTAAAGCTGGCGAGGCTGCCTATTTTTGGAAAGAGGAATTAAGATACTTTGGAGAAAGTAGCGCACTGTGTGCTGACATTCCAGATGTCCAAACTATAGTAGTACCAGCCCAAGTTTTTGAGCCTTTTATGCCAATGATGACCTCATGAGGTCCAGCCTGGAGAAATAGAGACATAGTTCTCCAACAATGTTCAAGAATGGCTCCTTCCTTTCATATTTCTATTCACTGATCTCCAGTGTCCTTCTCTTTTCCTGTCTCTGACAAAATTAGCTCCTTATAATTAACAATTGTTAGTTTTTTGGCTTGTCTTTTAGACTTTTCTTAGAGTCTCTTTCACCCAATCTATGCATTGTATCCTCGCTCTCAAACAGAAAAACTTGTGATATTTTTCTCTTTGGCATTCCTGTCCTTTCCTAGCTAGCTGTTTTAATGTGGACTGTGGGAGATTTTACACTTGATTTGTTGAATCTGAACTCTTTGCTGTAAACTCTTACCACACAGAAGAAACTATCTTTATAAATGACAGAATGGACCTGGCCTGAATGGTGCTTTGTTTACTGTTTTCCTAAAAGGGGCCC
>VZRR01009671.1:683874-726374 GCA_013398015.1 Oreocharis arfaki
CCCATCTCTTTCATGACCTTGCTCCACAGGAGCTGCTGGACTGCAGTGCTTTGCCAAGTAGCAGCCTAAGAATTCATGTTCAAATTAAAACCAAAATTATTTTTGTTTTAGTAGTTCGTGTTTGATTCCTTCTCAAATTATGATCTGCTATAAGCTCTTATGCAAGTCAGAGAAGTAATTTTTTGTTTTTTTATTTTTAAAGTGCTTGTCTGTGTAAGTGAAGAGATCTTGTTATTTTGAATAAGTTCAAGAGGAATACACTTTAAAAATACTGAGAGCTATGGATACAGTCTGCTACTATTTCTAATCTGCCTTACTATTTTTTGCATTTCTCTGTGATGAGTTTTTGGAGGAATATTATCATGCTATATGATTCCTGCTAATATTGTAATGGTAGTCAGTTTTTCACAGAAAACACAGAAATTCCATGCAGCAGAAAGACTCAATGTAAATTTTTAATGCCAAGAACAGTTGTTAAGGATGTATCTTTAGATAAATAAATAGGATTGAGTTAACCTCAATACAACTACTCTGATTTAGAGCGTCTGAGGAGCCGACCCATTCTCAAACGTCTGTAACGATTCTGTGTCTGTGTCATAATTCCTGGATTAAAAGACACATTTCTTTTCAGTTCTATTCATATTTGGGTTGGAACCACAGGCAATGGACTGTCTTGTTTATGGTAGTGAGGATAGCTGTAGCAGCTAAACCTGCCTGCAAAGCTGTGTGTATGTAACGTATGTATTATTCGCTGTATGCAGCGCTTTTGAAATTTGTTAACAGAGCCCTCAACAAATGTCCATGAGAAAATGAAACTGTTCAAATCTGGGTTTAGAAGCAATAGGCTGCACATATTATGCACTGTTTACTTGTTTATTATAAATTATTACCAATAAACATAAGTGGGAAACTGTTACAAAATATAGCCCTGAGCAAAAATTGACACTGTTTGAGAAGACAAGACTTCCTTAAAAATGCAGATCATATGTTTTATCCTTAATATATAGGAAAAAATAGGTCAGAGATGAAAACCACAATAAGGCGCTGTATATTTCAATGGTAAACATACTGCATCACAAGTTGTAAAAGAACATATCAGTATTTTAGCTAAAATCACTTGCAGGGGATCTAACTGGATGTGCAGGGTAACGGTAAAAATATTTAAAATCACTGACAATATTTTAAGTCTGCATTTTAGACCTTTGGTCTTTTTACTTTCTAATTATTTGGAAACAACTTCATCTGAGCTTTTGGTTCGTGTGCTGGCTAGTATTTTCTTTTGTATTCTTATAGTTGTTCCTCATTATGTTCTTTGACACATTTAAAATTACTAACACTGAACTTTGAGCACGTAGAAATGTGGAGCAATTCAGAGCCTGGGCACTCTTCACCTTTACCCTTATGATTGATTTTGATATGCATGTTTCCTTCTCCTTGTTAGAGAGCAGATGCTGTATTCTGTAACCTTCCATGGAAGCAGGATAGTCGAGGGTCCTCAGCTATTGCAGATTATTTCTTTCTAACAATTTTGTGGTGCTTTACAGAACTGAAACCAAAAGGCAGGGAGAGTTTGTAGTTTGCTTTGCAATTGATGCAGTTTCAGAGTGCTGCATGCAAGGACTGCTGCTGCTAGATCTCTCCAAGCTGAGTGATGAAGTGGTTTAAGTGTCACCTGTGACAATGACTTTTTAATGTTCTCTGATTCTTTTTAGTACTTAGTGCAGATACCTTAGTGAGTTTCTTAAAAAATAAAAAACTTTATTTGGGAATCTGGTTAGTATTAAACAATTAATTTTTTAAACTAAATAACAGTTAAAATACTTGATGTTAAATATGTCATACTAATAATTTGAATAACAATGTCTTATTATTTCAGGCTTTTTTAAAAGGCAGTTAAAATTGGTAGATATTTCACCTGTGGAGCTTGTGAAAGGATAGAAGGTACAAAGTCTCAATAAATTGAACTTTAAATTGTTAGCATTTAATAGCAGCTGATTACCTTAATTAATAAAGGAGAAAATATTTTGTTTTACTTTATTTGAATTCTCAGAGTGTTGCCATTATTTATCTTCTTTCTTCATTTTTCCGTAGTGAAGATAATTAATATAAAAAGAAAAGGGTCCCATGCTGTTGCACAGCCCAAGCAGTGGAGAGTTTGAGGGGGAGAAAGAGATGTTAGCACACTTGTTCTTGGCCACATTGCCCATCAAATAAGGGTATTTCTCAAATATTTCCTGGGTAGGCATGTAACCTTTTTCTGAACAGTGTGCTGCTTCAGGCTACCCTCTCCTTTCTCCCAATAGAAGCTGCAGCTCACTGGTGAATGTGGTGATGCCTGCAGGGGTCTGTAAACACGTTTTAGGGCTTCCATTGTGCACGCAGGTAATGATCATATTGTTCAAAACAAAGAAATATTGTGCACAATGCTGCCCTCTAAAAGCCTGTTTGTAAGGACCCTGAACAAAAATCAGAACTTCTCAAAACTGTTGAAAAATGGGAATTGTGTCTGGTTATGTTTTATCTGATCAAAATACTTGGGCCTTTAAAATGTTTTGAGTTTCTGCTACCTTCCTTTCTTCCTCTGTTCCCACTGGTGCTGTGTTGTGTCAATCAACGCAGTGCACAAGAGCAACCATCAAAGGCCAAAGGCTGGGAGCAGGTTGCAGCTGGAAACCCATCCTTTCTGTGTTGCACTTGAGCTCCTGTGGATGCAGCACCTAAGACAAGGCACAGCAGGAATTCCCAGTTGGATATGTGGAGCTGCATCTTATCCTCTTCTGCAAGGCTAACAATGTATAAGTAGTCCTTGTGCTACTTTATCCAAAGGGTTAGGATTATATCTGGCTCTGGTGCAGCTGTGCAGGGTGGGAAAAAGTTCCTTGACCATTACTGCCATTCTTTGATAGTCCTTCAGAGAAAAGCTGATGTCAAAGGCTGATTCTTGGCTTTGCATAGTTCGCACTTTTCTCTTCTTTTCTAACTTGCCCTTAGCTGGTGAAACCTTAGAGCATGTGAAGGTGATGTGTATTTGCACCAATAAGTGTACAGGAACTTTGTGTGTGTGTGTTAGTAGTGAACGGAATACCAACACAGAAAAGATAATCCATGATATGACTCTAGAGTGCAAGTTTTTCAGGAAGGGTTTAAGTTTAGTTTCATTTCTGTGAACCAGATGAAAATAGTTTTCCATGTATATATCCTACCCAGGACACCCTTTTGTAGTTTGTAGGATGCCCAGAGCTACTGTAGATATAAAACAATTTCTGGTTATTAGATCTCTGCATCACCAAAATGCAAATCTCACTCCTGAATATGTAGGCCACTTGCTGAATAACCTCAAGAAATATATGGTGAAAATGCTATTTTTCATGTATTCAGATTGCCTCCTTCAAAGGTTTTCCTCAGGTTTTTAATATCCTGAAAGTCCCAGTTCTGAGGCAGACTGCAGTTCAAACTTCATTTTTAGTTCTTAGAGTGAAGTCATTTAAATAAACAAATAAAAGTGGCACGTCATGTGTAGCTTGTGCCAAAGTACGCCGTGTGCCAGTCAGAATTAATTTTTATGAAACCTCACATATATGAGTTTATAATAACAATACAGATACATAGGCCCGTCCCTAGCAACTCTGCTGACCCTTGCAGTGCTTTAAATGTGCACAAGCAAAATCCCAGCACAGTTCTGACCTGCGTTTATTTTTAGTGCTTCATGAATCACCTCCTGTAGCTGTTTTTTCTATTTTACAAATAAATCTTATTGCTAAATAACACTAGGATATTTGATAGTGAGAATAAAATCTCTCATCTAAATCTCTCATCATCTTTTTTTTTTTTAGTGTGTGCATGTGAATACCCAGATGGAAGTGTTTACCCTTTAGAGCATATTAGATCTGATATTTCTGTTACGTTTTGTTTCTTCCTGGTAATTGTGTTGGCACTTTGCTCATCTCAAGTTGCGTATTATTACAATGGAAGGTGACAATTTGATTGTCTTCAGTTGGAGAAACAAGCAATTTTGTATTCACTGAGCTGTCAGGTAACAGTACCTCACAATCCTAAGAGCTCCTGGCAATGTGGTTTGGCACCTACATTTAAGTGCTTTGATGCTTGCATAACCTCCACTGAATCAGAAGTGTTTTGCCTGCTAGAAATGCTTTTAGGCTTGTAGTGTAAGGTTTTTATTAAAAAGACAAATCTGTAACTGAGCTGCAGAGCCATTGTTTTGTGTTACCTGGAGGTGCTAATTAGGTGCTTCAGTGCAGCAGGCTACAGGTGAGCCTGAAACTGATATTTCATTTCTCTGTCTACTGAGGTGTTTGGTTTGACTTAGAGAGGAGAACCAAAAATACGGACAGGAGGGAGTAGAACACCAGAGGAGGGGAGAGGAGTCTGGCTGTATGGATACTGCTGTTCTGAAATGCAGAGAGATGGCATGTGACCTTTCACACCTGCAAGATTGAAAATTAACTGTTTAACTCATTACATGGAATCTTAAGCAACCCCTGAAAATGTATCATAGGAGGGAAAGAAGTAAGAATACTGTATCTTACCATTGGAGCCTGTTTCTCGTGGAGCACTGAAAGGATTTAATGAACCTTTCAGGAACTTAATGCCCACCAGGTTTAAGTGTGGTCAGGAAGATTTTTAGTTATTAGAACAACTTCTTAACTGGCTTTTTAAGGGGAAAAAAAAAGTGTTCTTGTCTTCTGTGTAAAGTCTCAAAGTCTAAACTTGCTGAAATGAATTTTTCTTGGTATTTTTAGGCATCCTTTATCAAAACCATTTATATAATCATCCAGATAAACAATTAAGTCACTCTGATCCATAAAAATATGCAGATAAAAGCTTATTTATAGCAAGCATTGTTTTTTAATTTTATTTTTAAGAATTGCTTTTATTTATATTGTATATTCTCTTACTTGCTGCCTAGAGAAACAAATTCTAATAAGTTGCTGATGGATAAATTCTTGGCACACTCACTCATGTTCTCATAATTATTGGTAAAGATAGCTGGAAGTCAGTATTGCCTTTTTTTTTTTTCCTTTCTTTTTTTTTTTTCGTTTTCCAGCAGTAAGAAATTGGATATCCAGGGACACATGGCCCAGTCATAGGACTTTAAAGGCAGCCATCACCGAGAAGCTAATACCAACCAATTAAACAGAGGTGGTTACGTGATGTAACATTATCAGCAGAAACAATTCATGAGTCAAAGCATTCCAGGGCATATGAGCTCCAGTCCAAAGAACAGTCTCAAGCTGTTTAAATAAAGTGACAGCAATATTGTCAGCTAAATATAAACTATAGAAAATATTAACTACGGTGACCGAAGATGAGCACATCCCAGGTGCTAAATGACTATTCTTTCACTGCCCTTTTGCTGCATTCAACGTGGGTTCATTCACCTTAGGCATTTTCAGTGAAAGCTTCTGTTAGAGGATAAAGAGAATGGAATATTTAGCCTGCTAAAGAGATAGGTTGTAATTTTGGCATCTCATGAATCCAAACAGACACTTTGGATTTCCACTGAAATGTTCTGAGGGACTGTGAGGCTGTTTTGCTGTACCCATTTCGATGTTTTCAACAATTAGGTGAGTAGATGAGAGCTCATTCCATAACCCTGACTGTTCACCGTGGCTGCATGGTTGGAAGGTCACTTTAACGGCAGAACATGAGAAAAAAAGTTCCAAAAAGTTCCAAGGAGCTGGGGTTTTTTNTTTTTTTTTTTTTTTCTTTCAAATGAGAAGAAATACCGAAAAAGTTGTTCCCAACACTCTGAGCTGTGAGGAAGTCAGAATCTAAAGTCAAACTTTGTGATTTGGATTTGAATCTATTAGCAGAAGTGTAATTTGCCCGGATTGAAAAAACAAATGCAAGAATAGCTGAGTGTGTATCTTGGAAGCCGTGGGTGTATTGCTTAGCTTGATGCTTATTTCAGCCAGAGATTTGGGTGCTCAGTTAACATTATAGCTGTCATTTCTTGAATCACATTTGCTTCCACTCCCCCTCCCGCCCTTTTATTTCCAAGGTGGTTCCTGCGATTACCATAAACTCTCTAATCTTGCAATGCTGTTTATGATCGATATGTAACTAATTCTTGTAGAATTCCTGCAAAATGAAGCCAAGGAAGAGCTTGAGGGAGTAGAGTTGATTGGCCTGAGGCCTTGCTGTGACTCAGAGCCAGGAAGAGAAACTGAGAAATCCTCTCCCATTGCTGCCTTCTCAAGCTATTTGGGCTTTATGCACAGGGATTTCTGTTGGGGTGTGGGGCCCCAGGAGAACAAAACCTTTTACTAACTGCTCAATTGTGTTCCTAACTCTCCTTGAAAAGAGAGATGAGATTTCATGATTTTAGGAAATAGCTGTTTATTCTAAAATGGCAGAAAGATTACAGCATTAGCTTTACAGTGAGTTATGCTACTGGGTTCTGCCTACAAAACATTGTTTTACAGGGGCAGAGCTGCAAAATATTTTGGCTATTGCCAAAGCACGTTCATTTTTCTTAAAGTCTATCTGAACTATAATGCATCTAATGTACCCCAAAAGCTGAGTGCTGATTTGTGACGGAGGGTCCTGTAACCATGTTTAATGTTATGAGAGGAGTATGCACATTTTAAAAGGTGGGAAGGGATAAGATGCTGTGGCTGATTTGTTTTTTTACTTATGAACACCAGGTCAGCATAAAAGTTTAGAAGGAAATGCTTAAAAGGTTATGAGTACTTCTAAAAATGGTTTCTTTTAATTTATTTAGTTCTGGAGTCACCAAAGCACTTAGACATGTGCTTAACTTTTTGAAACCAAGTAGTCCAATCTGAAATTAGTGGACTGCTTGCATACTTACAGTTAATCATGCACTTAAGTACTTTAATCTGGCACTTTGGGGAAAAGGAATGGAGACTGTTCATAAAAGCTCTGTAAGCGAATATATTTCTAATCTAATCTGATTCCAATCTACTGTTGGAGCTGTAGACCTGGGTTATGTCTCTGCTGCAGTCACTAAAGCAGGATGAATTAGCCCATCTGAGCGCCACGCTACTGTAGTTGGAGAGCTATCAGAAGCAAGCTTGTTTAAAATTAGTTTGGATATCTGAGCATTACAAAGCAGTCATTTATGTGGCTGCAGTGTAGACATGCCTTTAGGTTTATGAATGCTTTGTGAGGGTGGAGCAGAGCAGAAGCGAGAGTCCCCAGCCAACTACAAGTCTGCTTTGTCATATATCTCACTGTTATTGCTCAGTTTCTATGTATTTGAAACAGTGTCTGGGCCATTGCATTGTTGTTATCTGTTGTTATACTTCGTGGCTGGATTCTGAAGTGTCTGGCAGCTGAAACTCCAGGTCTTGCCTTAATTTCTACTCTAACATTTAATCATTTGAGCAGTCTAGAGGGATGGAAGATTTTTCAGGCTTTGGAAACCTCTCACATCAGGACTATCAAGTAATTGTTTTGAAAAAGAGGATACGCTTTTTTTGGAGAATTTGGGGCTTTAAAAAAACCTTAGACAAAAAAGTATTAATATTTGTATTTAAGAAGATATAACATACACTGGCAGTAGGAAAAAAGGAAAAATAGTGTTTTGTGAATCTGATTGGCAGTCCTCATAAGGGCAGAGAATTTCTTCTCTGGTTTAAAATAAAAAATCAGGTCATATCTATAGCAGATGTAGCTGTTTGGAACTGTGTTTAGCTTTTCGAAGGTAAAAAAACCCTTAGCAGTTCAACTTTGGCTTTACTACCTCAGTATTGAAGCTGATTGAGATTGGAGTCCAATCCCTCAGCTTTACCGATCTTTTGATAAATTATCACATTTTGTTTGTGTCTCAAGTTCAAAATGAGATCAAATTTATTCTAGTGTTGGAAAATACAAATCAAGATTTTTTTAAATTCTCAAACTTGGGTAGGTGATAGGGCTTCAGTTAATTAGGGCCTTTTCCAACCTTTTCTGATACCCATTAGATATATTTTCCACCTTTCGTGATTGCTGTGTTCAGCTAATCTGTCAATTTAACCAAAGCAACAATTTCACAATGTAGTTTTCTTTCTGATTGTGTGCTGTGTAATCAATATACTGATATAATGTGAGTGTAATTTCCTCTCTTATTTTATCTCCACTGCACAGTATTATAAATAAACAGCTAAAAAAGAAAAAAGAAAGAAAAGCACCAAACAAATCTGTTGCATCTTCTTTTAAGATTGTACCACTGTAGACACTTGTTCTAGTAAAGTAGAATTGGACCCACTTGATTGCATTTAAATTTTTCATGCTTCAGCAGTTTGTCTGGGAGCACAGTAAAGAAAACCCCCCGAGCGAGGATAGTTTAGAATAATAGAACTTGATTTTGTGTATTATAGCGGCACCATTTGCGCTGCTGTAGTTAGGGTTGTGTCAGCACTTCCATTATAAACCCCTGTTTGCAGGGGTTATAACTAGGGAGATATTTTTTATCTGAAACTTTTTTTTTTTAAAAATCATTCCAGTGAGTTTAATTGATAATAGCAGAAAAAAGTAAAATAAATTATAATGGAAATTAGTAAATTTCTGACACCTTTTACAAGCCTTATTTATGATGAATATTGATTCCCCCCCTCACCCCCTCCTCCCCGGGGATTTTAGCAAATGCATTTTGAATATTTTAAACATAAAATTGGGAAGTTGTTATGGCTTAAAATTTGACTTCTATTCATGCTCATATCTTAACATTGAAATATTTTAACACAACACGCTGTTCTATGGCTTAATTTTATCGTAAACATAAACTACTCAACTGGGCCAGAGTCTTCTCTGCTGGAACTGAGTGAGGCCTTGGAGTTATTGGCTGAACTCTGCCTTTTGACCTGATGGAATCATGTGTTCAGAATTCTCCCAAATTGCTGGATAACACCCATCTGTAGAGTTTAAATTTGCTCTGCTTTACTGATTACAAAAGCAGGCATAACTGGATGGCCTCAGAAGCCATGAACAAATGAAGTTTATTCTTTAAAGTGTATTCATGTGCTGGGAAAAGAAGGTGGAGGGCTTAACCTAGCAGGCCTCTACACCTCTGTCCCTTTAAACCCAATGTTTTAAATCTAACAACCAAAAAGTCACCATTTAATCTAGTTGTTTCAACAAAGCTTTGGAGAAAATAGAAGTGAAGCACACCCCTAAAAATTATGCCACAAGGAGAGCAAGTGCCTTGGAGGCCTTCCTGAGCCTGTCTTCCCTTCTGGGCTCCAAGACTATAGGTCACCGACTAAAGTGCATCATGGAAGGTGTCTGTCCATAATGCAGCAGTGGGGAAAAGGGTTAGGTGGAGCTAGGAGGCATTTGAACCCTACTTTTGGACTCTTCGCTTACTCCAGTACAGAAAAAAGTTGCTGGGCTTGGCTTGAGATTATTAGTCAATGAGACTTTGTTGATATAATTTTATTTTTAGTGTTAACAAAGTCCCTTTTCTCTATGTAATCAACTTAATAGACCTTGAATGGAGATTTTTATTGTGAATTGTGTTTAAAACATCATGAATAAGAGGAAAGTATATTAATGTACGTGTCAAAGAAAAAATGCTTCCCCTATAGTGCATTACTAGTAGATAGCTTTGCTGAATGGTCACTTGAGGAAACACCAAAAGCCTGTTTATGAAATAGAGGTGAAGCCTTTCTAGACTAATTATATTCAGCATGTAATTTCTAAACTTCAGTCTGAATTTTGATTTTCAATTAACATTCCCAATTTGAAGATAATTTTCTATTTAATGTAATTGCAGGAAATAATTTATTGGCTGATTAAGACTGAGGGCCCAGCCTTCCTTAAGAAAACAGTCCCTAACAAACCAGCCTTTAAAGCCAACTCGTAGCTTTGGACAGATTCAGCCTATTTTTGCAGCTGCAGAGTTGTGTTTAATTAGGATTGTGCAGTATTATTCATTGGTGCAGTTTGTAGTTGAAATTATTCTTAAGAGACATTTTCATTTCTAGTTTTGTGTCATGATTAATTTATGGTGAAGAAACAGCCATAGCTCTTGCTTTACACAGAAGCTCGTTCAGAATGAAACAGGAATGAGATCTGTTGAGAAGGTGAAAGAAAAGGAAAACCTTCATTGTGACTTTCAGTTTTCATGTCGGGTTTTCAAATTACATACAGCATGACTTGTATTTTCATGTGAGTGATTACATTAGCGTGACTATTTTAATGAGAAAAGGGAAAGCAACCCTTTTATTTTATCTTGGATCAGAGCAATTATGAGCCAGAACCTTTTGAAGTACACACGATAATGCCGGTTGCTGAACTCTTGGCATGTTCTCTGCAGCATCAACACAAATTCTTTAGCATAGGAAGAATGTGATGCACGGTTTAAATTCCTCAGTCCTGCTTATTGGCAGCACTCATGTCAGACTCCCACTTGCACTTAGGCTTCCCTAAAGAAAACACAAACCATTTTTCCCCCAGCAGTATCGAGTTTAAGAGGCAGGATTATCTCTATTTACAGAATAGTTATTCTAAATAGGTATCAGTGTTTTAATATGTTTCAAAGCACTTCAAAGCTTGTAATACTTTCATATTGAACTGTACATAATTAGATTAGTTGATCCTATATTAATTTTTTTTTCACTGTAGGATACTAAATCTGAACTCCCTCATTAATTGTGAGAAATTTAGCATTAGCTGTTAAATCCTATGTGAAACACAGGCTGCTACATAAAAACTACTGTTTAAATTGGAATTAACTTAATTATTTTTCTTTGCACTTGATATTTCCTTCACTGTAATATTCATGAAAGCATGTGACAGATTTGTAAATTTAACTGTTAGTCTCAGATTTCCAGACCCTTTAATCAGTATTTATTTGTCTGTAGAAACAGTACTAGCAAGTTAATGATTTGCTAATTTGAAAAATGCTCATGTGGTTTCCTATGTTAACTGATTTGTGCATTTTTAAAGAAATGGTATGAAATCAATTATTGTTAAAAAGCAATTAAGGTGAAGATCTTATTCCTTAGTTTCTCAGCATTTTTAGCGTCAAGGATATACTAAAGTTACTAAAACCTGAGAAAAAAGCGAATATATTTTAGCTGTCCCTTTTCCAGTTTATTAATGATAGTTTTAACAGTTGCAGTTAATCTTACTAGAAATTTTAAATGACAGTGTTTTCAGATTTTGAATTGAAGTCAGTAATATTTTCATCTAAGTGCAGAAACTGTGGCGAAAGCTGTGTTTGCATATGAGATGGTAGTAAGAGGCCATTATTAGGAAAAGGCATTTAACATAAATCAATGCATTTATTCATTGCACTTTTAAGTAATTTAAAGTATTTTGTTGAGCTATATCCTGTACTTCATGCCTAATATGAAAGGAAACATAATTATTTTAGATTTTTAATTTGAACTGTAAAATATTACTAAGGTATTATCCATCCATTCAATAAACCTTTCAGGTTTAGAATACTTTCCAGCTCCTCAGAACACTTTTTGAAAGGTAAAACCGGGCAAAATTGTAAACAGTTTAAAAGCAGTGCAGCTTTAAACAAACAGCAAAAGGACTTATTTAGCAGAATTTAAATGGATTTTAAAATTATTCT
Source organism: Oreocharis arfaki (assembly GCA_013398015.1). Lineage (NCBI taxonomy): Eukaryota > Metazoa > Chordata > Aves > Passeriformes > Paramythiidae > Oreocharis > Oreocharis arfaki. Next base: position 695,426 of record VZRR01009671.1, read on the forward strand.
CATCTGTGTATAAAACATCTTCTGCATGCAAGGAGTGAGGTCAGGTGAGCATGATGAGCTCTCTCCTTTAAACGTTTCCTTATAAGCTTCAGGTTGCTCATGGGAGTACGAGTTTAAAAAATAGAACTCTTATAGAAAATCTACATGAAAATACCAATAAAATCACTATTTTCTTATTGCTGGAGAAAATGATATTGTTTGACAAGTCTAAATGAATATAACTTAACACTGGCCTTGTTTTGGCATCAAGGCATACTTTTCCTCAGTTTTGGATCCAGATCCCCAAAACTGTGCTTTTTAGAGTACTCGTGTTGGCTGCATGTGATTAATTGGTGAGTGTTTTAGGCAGGTGTGATGTGCTTAGAGGATTGTTTTGAGCTTGATTGTTTTCACTGAGCACCAATGTTTTCTTTTTGTCTCCTTTTCTTGTTTCGTAGAAGAATGTCTTCCAAGCAGGCTACCTCTCCATTTGCATGTGCAGCTGATGGGGAGGAAACAATGACCCAGGACTTAGCATCACGAGACAAGGAAGAGGGCAACAGTGATCAGCATGCGGCCTCTCATCTGCCTCTACATAATGTAATGCACAACAAACCTCACTCTGAGGAGCTACCGACTCTGGTCACGACCATCCAACAGGATCCCGAGTGGGATGGAGTAATCTCAGCCCAACACAGAATGGTGAGTTTCCCAGTGCTCACAGGAGCTTTCCAAATTTAGTGTTGTAAGAGACTGTTCGCTCACGTTTGGGAAGACGTGCTCAGGTGTAAAGCTTTTTATGTGCTAAAGTGTTAGCAGTAGATCAACATCATACGGTGTAATTGTAAATTACAATTGTATAATCTGCTTAAGTATACAGGTCTGTTTGAATGAGGTCATTTGATGAGTTCACCTTCTGAAAGGAAATGCATCTATTTATTATGTTTTCATTCATACCTTGATTTATGTCATAACCTTTCTAGCTCATATATTCAAGCATTAATTTCTGACAGGAGGACGTAGCTCACAACTGTTTGTCATCTGCAAAGTGTTGTGCTGAAGGAAGAAACTTGAATGTATTTTTTTAACTCGTCTCTCAGAAACAGGACCCACCAAATTTAGAATATTATATCTTTACACAGCAACAAAGAAGCTGGCATTTTAGATGATACAAACATATGTTTATAGGAAATTAGAAATTTTTGTGCAGGGGAAAAGTGTTTATGAGCAGCTAGATACCACTTTGTATACAGGTGATGTTAGAAATGATCAGAATTATTATCCCTATGCTCTTCACTAGCCTAGATATAATTATTTAGTGGTTGTAGCTCTGTCTCTGCATCCCCAAAACTCTGCAATAAATGAACAGGCTGGATGAAGGCTGAACGGGCATAGCATCTCAGTCAATTTATTTTCCTTACATGTGTTCCTCAGAAACAGAATTGAAGTATGTGGAGCAGCCAGGTGTTCTGTAAATTTAGAACATCATAATTCCAGAATCTTTGGAAAATGACATTAGAAAATCTTAAATTCAGACAGCTTAAAAAGAATAATCTGCCTTTTCATAAAATTTCTTCTCTATTTCTATTAGATATCTATGAGCAGATTTTTTTTCAGCAAATCTTTTTTTTCCCAGTATAAATCAGCAGATTTCAATATTTTTAAGCACAATTGGATAATTTTTTTTAATACTACTTTTTAATACCTCCAGTTAAACAATAACACTACAATAAGATTAATTTTGTTAATATAGTGTTGAATTTTTTTTTTCCTGAAGTCCAATTGATTCAAAAGACCAAACCAAACCAGAAGAGTGCTACCTAGTCTGTAATGCACAGTTTAACCCAGTGCAGAACTTTCTGTCAGGAATATTCCTAGGTATTTCGGTGACTGTCAAGAAGAAGGCAAAATTTCAACTGCAAAATCACTTCAAAGAAAAATGATTATCACTTAGCAATTTAGCAAGGTAGGTTGCAAGTTGTATATACAGCTTGTACATAGAATTTTGGACAGAGAGTCACTCTATTGCCCAAGTTATGCAATAAGCACATTAGAATAATTTTAACTTCTATGCTATCAGGAGGACAAGCTGCATGCACGGTAGAAAGGATTGATCCAGTTTGTTGATGGAAAAAGTTAATCTGTGAATTCATCAGCTAATTCTCCACTCATTCAGAGAGGCAGGTGCACTCTTGGAATTCTGACATGAAGACACCAATATCATTGACAAAATTACTCTATGTCCTAGAGAGAAAGGAGCTGTTAGCTTCCAGCAGTCCCTCAGTGCGTTTTTTTTTTTTTGGTTCAGACTGTTCCTTGGACCTGGAGTGAGCCAAAATGGCCCTTGTGAAGTGTGATCAGTTGTGCTCGCATTGCTCTGAAGGGGTTTGCAGTCCCAGTGACAGAGAGCAACCTCTGTTTCCTTTCCTAATGCTGCACTGTCATGTCAACACCCGCTGTACCTCTGGACAGGCACGAATCAGTGCACAGCTTATCATGTTTCAGAACAGGTGCATAAACTTTGCTTGAGAGACTTAGCACTCTGGTTTTCCTATCTCCTTTTTGCAGTAAATATTCCATTATATATGTAGATGAATGTCCTGAAAACCATTAGCAGTTTCCACAAGCCCCTTGGCTTAAATCTGCTGGTGGATATATGTCAACCTTATTTTGGGACCTCTCAGCTAAACCAAATGGATTTTTTTTTTCTTCCCAGCTTGAAGCTGGGTATAATTTACAAGGCTTGGCTACCAGTGAAGGCTGAAATTCTAAGATATGTTTTTTGGTTGCACTTAAAAGATAAAATGTACAGAGGAAGGTCCAAGTGTATTTACAGTTAGGTGGCTTAGATGGCTAGAGAGATCACAACAGTCAAGTGGGGAAAAAAATATTTTTCTCCTTGAGGGACTGTCGTTTAGGCACATTGTTTGATTTTTAATGATTTTTTTTTTCTCACTTAAATATGTCCTCCTTGAGCAAACATTTAAGCCTCAATAATTTACATAAAGTTTCTCTGAAGTATCTCAGTCAAGCAGGCATATGTATTGTTATCAAGGAATTCAGAGGTGCCTGCAACTATCCTGACAAAAACAAGTTCATACTCCTTAGAGGGAGGATAGATCTTTCTTTCCAGAAAGACAGATTCCAGAAGGTGGGTTGAGCAATTCTGAGATAGGTGCTGTGATAGTGGCCACTTTTTTACTTAATAAACCTAAATTCCCAGAAGGTAAGCGCTTTCTGACCTTTTCCAGACGGATCCTTTAGAAGCAGATTTGAAGAAGCACCTGTTCATAGCATTTACAGTGAAAGTAAAGACAGTAGTGCTGTCATTAAAATGCATCAATAATGTGTGTTGTCTGGTTAAAAGATAGTAAATTCAAAGAATGCTGTGTCGACATATGGGGAGGAAAAATTTCTCTTTTATCTGGTATCTAATTAAGGGCACAGTCCTGCATCCTTTCTGTCCTTAAAACTACTAAGGAGTTCACTGGAATTTGAGAGAGCATGCAGTATGCATCATAATTTGCTATGAGGGCTGTACAGATCTCAAGTTTAGAAAAGATACTGTAGGAGACCAATTTTAATGAAAAAAGAATTGCGTTTTTGCCCAACATTTATGGTAGGCAGCACTTTCTGTAACGTAAGATACCTTTAAACTACATTGTGCATTATCAGAAAAAAACCCACACTGGCTAGAAATGTTTTCAAACTTTCACTCCCTTTTGATATCAGGCATTGCTTTCCACTGAGTCCTTTGTGTATTCTGAATGTCTGGAAGCCAAAATATTTTGTTTTAACTCCCACTCTATAGTATTTCCCAGCTGTGTACTTATATGGTGTAATAAAAGGATTTAACAAATGGGAAATAGCAGCTGCATTTGGAAATTCCCTTTGTGCTCCCTCTTCATTTGACAGATTCAGCAATGTGTAACAACTGTAACGTCAGACCTGTAATGACTTATAGTGCCAGTATCATTTCACCAGCCAATCTGATGTTACAGTGGGGAGAAGATAAAGCAACCCAAAGATTTCTGTAAATTCATATTACTGAGCTGAGAAGATTACACTTATGTTTCTAACTGTAACTTAGTATAAAAATACCTGGATGTATGGGTATTTATTGCTGGCTGTAGACCTACTAGAAAATAAAATCTATTTTAGGCTAAGGCCATATCTATTTGTTGTGGTAAACTGTAGGGAAGAGGGCAAAGCGGTACTAAGATAATGGTGAAAGTATTGTGCTTTCTCCAATGGACAGTGAGAAGCAGGCAAGAAAAATAGTCAAATTTTTAGGCTGCATCCAAAATCTGTCTCTATTAAAGTAACAGAGAGGACTAGTGGAAAAGGCCAAAAATACTTAATTTTGCTAAATTTAATCATAACTGAATTGTTGTATTCCAATAATATATTTATTAGCCAGTATGTAAAGAAATGGAAAATATTTATGTGTTTGTTCATTGGGGAACCAGGAATGGTCCCCATCTTCATATAGAGTTCTGAAGAGCCCGGGAGATAAATTACAAAAATCTTTTATTTTTGCACTGAAGTATCAGGAGAAAGCAGGGCCAACAAGAAATGCATCTTTAGAGGGAAAAGTGACCTTACCTTCCTTGAGGAATGGGGTGGTGTATTCCCATACTACTAAGGCTGGACTTGGGACTTGTGAATAATTAAGTTTTAGCCGCTTTAATCTAAAGAAATCTGGACTCTTTCTCCAAAAGGCACAATTTCTCATCTGTTCCCAAGAGTAAATAACCCACAGAGAAGTAAGTTCTCCTCCCATCCCCAACCCCGATGTAGCAGTCCCGTAGCAAGCAGGGGTTATGAGGAACGTGCAAGGGACGGTGGCAGTCACTGTAGGTGGTGATGTGTCATTGAGATGGTCACTGGGCTCTCCTTTTCCCACTGCTGTTCCGCCCCAGCCACAACCCCAGGGTAGTTATTTAGCAGTGTGTTAGATAGTGAGGCAGTGTGTGCATGCACTGAATGAGGGCAGGCACATCTTTTTTGCTCTGCTGTTATTTGGATGTGAGCTACTCTCACAGGGAACCTCGGCAGCAAGTCCAGTCTAAAGGATGGGTGTTATTTCGCTGTGACCAGGGGAAACCAAGCATAGATGCATGCACAAATAAAATTAATTGTCTCCAAATATATGCCGTGTTTCCCTATACATTTTGTAAATCAGTTAGAGACCCCTTGGACTTAGACACTAATTGTATCATGTTGGATTTTATCTCAAATGGCAGCATTGACATATATTTCATAATTACGTCAAGACTCTGTCTTTTGTTGACTTCTTGCCAAAGGAGTGAAAGGCTTCCTACCTTTCCACTCTGGCTGCGTGTACATCTCAGCAGTACTGAGAACAGATTTGTATATGCAGCAGAAAAATTGAAGATCTCTTCATACCACATTTATTTGTTCCTTTAAAAATAATTTAAAATCACCAAGTATCAAATTTTAACATGATATATCTTTAGCAAAGCTACCAGCATCGGAAAGACAGAAAATAGGCGGCATCCTAAAGGTCTTAATATTTCGGTGCTTCTGTCTCTACATGAAACAGGCACAATCCTGTTGCTGCCCCCCCACCTCCTGCTCCTTTATATTAACTTCTCATGTTGAAGGTTCTTCCCTTTAAGGAAAATAAACTCAGGTGTTTAGGGAAGATCATTGAAAAATGTTTACAAATGCTAAACACGGTGAATTTGTTGTTATATAAATTCATGGCTTCAAATTCTCGAAAGTTATAGATACAATTACATGTTTTGAAATTTTATTTTTGGTTCCTTTACGGACTGAATATGAACATATAAAATGCATTAAATATAAATGCCCTAAACTCTGGTAATTCTGTTTCTGCTAAATTGCTCATGCAGCTGTTATTTACATGTACAAATCTGAGTTTTCTGATGATCGAAAGCAATTCTACTCTACTTGTGATATTATTTCTGCATGCCAGGTAGTGCCTTAGAATTTTTATCTAACTAAAGAGATAAATACCTACATATATAATTGCATGGGTACGAAGTTTTGGCTGAAATTAAAGGGTGTGAAAAAGCAGAGGATATGGTATTTTATATTTCCATAAAATAAACTTCTGTGAGAAATATACTGCAGAAAAGATAGAATTAATTTTTTCAAGCATGTTGTTTTGATTCAGAAGGCATTCAGGTATGTGCTTAACTTGACTTTATTAGGACTACCAGCAACTATAATGTTAAGCACATGTCTAAAGGTTTGAAATATCAAGGACTTAGTTTTACTAGCTTTAGCATAAAAAGATGTTAACATTTCATATTAAAAACAATAAAACAATTCTCTAGAAGTGTGCAGGATAATGTGCTTAATGGAGGTGGTGAAATAGAAAATTGAACTTTATTTGAAGAAGAATCAAATAATTGTTCTTTTTGGCATGCTTGTAATATTTCTTTTATTTTCCTTTTGACATTGTATAATTTTTCTTTCCCAAATGCACGGTCTGTTTTAAACCTTTCCCTATATTCTAGCATGAACTGTGTTTAAACAAAATTAATCATCACCTGAGTTCTTCATAAAAGACTTGTGGTTTATGTTCATCTAAATCTGTAGCAATTTTATTCCTTTCTCCTATTTTAACATTTCCTATTTTTATGAAGCAATTTCTGAAAACTTTTTAATTCACTTCTGTATATTGACATGAATTTTTTCAAAAGTAGAAGCATTAACACGTTCTAAATTGTTAATTTTTTTTTTTCCTTGGGCAAGAAGGAATCAGGTATGCATGCTGATTAACACACTCCAGTCATTAACATGTGATTATGTGGGCTGCATATTGAGCACCTGCCAAAAGATAAAATCCAGCACTTTACTACATCTGTGCAAGGACTTTTTGCATTTCTTTTGTACTTTGACAGCTCAAGAAAAAACAGACTTTGGTATCTTTGTTCAGCAAAATAAAACTGTGTACATAAAATATCTTCATGGAGGAAGGAAAGATACTACATATATTTATTTTAATCTTTCACGCCATGAAAAACCCAGGGACTGAGACTTATACAGCACCAAGTGTAATATGAATCTCCTAATGTACTGTATCACTGACATTCATATACAGTTTACAACATTCCTGCATGTTTATAAGGATTATCTGTTCTGGGTTTCAGCCAATGTTATTGTAATTCACAGCAATTTTATGTGATACCTTTATGTCTCATAAATGTCTCGTTTTTATTTCAATCTTCCAAATGTTTCATCAGTGTTTACCTTAAAGAAATACAAGTACTCTATGCAGCAGGCTGGTTTCCTGCATGCATTCCTCTGCAAATGCTAAAAGGGGAGCATAAAGCATGTAATACATGTCGTGGAACTATATACAGAGGAGGATTTTAGCATTTGATATTGCTAAAAACATAAAGACAAATTTTATTTTTATATTTACAATAGAGACCCACTTATAAGTTGGACAATTAAGATGACCTAATCGAGGGAAGTTGGATATATACAAAGTGGTCTGGAATATCCAAGCCACACAATCCTTGTTTTGTTTGGCAGCTTCTGACAAGCATGCATCACAAAATATGTGTCTTTATTTACCCAAGGAGGTAAACAGTGCTGATCAGCTGGGACTGATCACAATGCTTCCTCAGTTTCAGCTTGGATGAAAATGTAAGTCTAAATACTCATTTGGTAAATGGCTGTCCATTACTTTTTCCTTAATATGAGTGTTTAACCAAAGTACAGGGCATAAAGTCTCAATATTGTTGTGATTTATTACCAAACCTAAACACTGGGAGTTAGGACATATGGTATTTGGATAATTAAGGAAATCCTTAGCATCTAACTCTTACAAAAACACACATGAGTTTATGCGTATCATTTGTGGGTGAGTTGATTGCCATATAGAAGTGATTTGTCATTGTATGTAAAAATTTTGAAGTGATTTTCCATTGTGGAACGGAGTGAAGTGCCTGTCAACCTGTTTCAAATCATCGCTCATTTGTAAAGAAAAGGGTTTAAATCACAAAGCCTAAAAATTGTAACCTTCTGAAATCTCTGTACCCAACGTTGTTTTACCTGGTTTGCTCTAACACCTGAGCATTTTACATGAGACACAAAGCCCCTGCCTATTCCTTCCAAACAGACAGCTGGTTTTGCAGTGGCCTCATTATAAGACCATACTTGGATTATATATGACTGATTATTATGACACCTCATTTTTAAACCTTTGATCTAAAGTTTTGGGTTATTTTAATTTTTTTTTAAAATTCTCAGTTTAGCATATTAATTCTTGGCTTAGAGCTTACTGTTGTGTTCCTTCTTGAGGTTTTTAGATGTATATAAAAGATGAAATACAAGCCCTTCACAGCTTATATTCAGCCTATACTTTGGCAGTGAAATCAGTATAAGTTTTATCAGAGTAAATGCTGAGTTAAAGACTTGAAGCTTTATTCCATTACTTGCCATTTGCCCTCCCACTAGCGTAATTTGCCGAGACTTAACAAATGATGTTCTCTCAATAGCTCATAGCAGTCATTCTCAAGCCTTGGATTTAAATAAATCTTTCTTAATAAAACTTTTGTGGTTTTTTCTTAATCAGATGAGAATTGGAAATGATCACTTAGATTTTTAATTTATTTTAATTCTATTTAATTAAATTCCTCAAAATGGGAAACCATATTTAATGTAGTGATTGGAAATGATTTTGTAAACATTTGCTTTCATTATATGTTAACTCCAGACTAGTTCCAAGTGCCAGCATGCCTCTAGTACTTGGAATCAAAACCACTCTGGATATCCAACTTTCCTGGGGTGTTTACATGTGTCCCATTCAATGCAGAGACAGATAAATATCCCTTTATAACAGAAAAGCCTCATCCACATGGAAATAAGCAATTCAGCTAACACATTTTATGTTAGTAATATTTGCTTTCTACTTCTTGGCCATTCATCCTGTGATTTCAGTTGAACTCTTACAGAAACAGTTTTCTCTCTGGCTATTAAGTGGGATTGCAGTCATCAACTTTCAATGAAAGTTGATCATAGTTATTATTAAATTGCTAACTACCACTATGACCTCAATTTTGTACAGCCCTCAGTTTCATTTCTCAAGGTTTCCTCTTTTCTCACCTTCAGAGAGCTCCAGAGGATCCATCCCCTCGCTGTGAAATATAAATACTGCCATTAAAATCCACAGTCCTGTGTACTTCCCCCGTTTCAGACTGCTGAGCAGAGAATCCAGTTCACCAGGCTGTTGGTCTGTCCTGACCCCTTATGAGGATACCAAAGAGAGATCTGTCCCAAGGCAGATCTCCACTCATCATTGTGGTGTCCCCAAAGTGAGATATTGCATCTCAACCCCCAAAATGCAGCCCCCCCCATATTTTGTACTTTGGCCATCTGGAGGAAGGAGCAAGAACATTGAATTTTCTTTTTAGCCTGTAATCTTTCACCAACAGAACTGTAATTTTGTGTCTGTTTGCTCTATTTTGGAAGTGAAAAGACTTTGTAAAAGGTGACCAAGTTGGCTCATGATTCAGCTTGCAGGTATTGCTGTAAATATTACCTTCCCAATATGAGAAATACTGGGTCAACTATCAATACCTTTATTTTCATCACATCCAACAGTACTCCCTCATTTATCCTCTTAAAACCCATGGGAGCACTAATGGAAAATGAACTACTTAAACTGTAAGAATCTAAATGCACAAGAAAATATTCTTTCACACTAACAAGAAAATTATTATTATTTGCTCAATCCCTTTGCAGCAGGAACATCTAAGAAACTAAAAGGATTTTCCTTTCTTTGTGCAGAAACCATGAGCTGTCTTTTTGAAGAATGTAACCCACGTAACTTTTGAAATTTAGTGAATGTACTTGCTAAAAAATAATTTTCTCTGAGTAAGAGGCCTACTGAACTATCTTTCCATATTATCTTAGTGTAACAGTTTTAAAGGAATTGTGGTGTGTGAAGGAAATACCATGTGTGTAGTCACAGAGTCCCCATCTTTATTTTCACCAAGATGTTTGTAATTATTCAGAATTGTTCCTGCCATTACCAAAGGTGTGGTTCAGCCACTCAGAGCAACTCTAAAAGAAATGGCCAACAGGTCACTTGTGTACACCAGGCAGTCTGGAAAGCTGATAAGACTAAGCAAACTGTTGTTGGACCACATACATCCCAAGAAAAATCGAGGTTGGTTGAAGTACTGTCCCTCCAACATGAAACAGGCCAAGGATAGACTTAGGAAAGCTTTTCCCATACTGAGATGGAACCCTTCCTGTTGTTTTCCAATTGACATACGAGTAAGGTGGAGGTTTTAGTAAAAGTAAAGTATGATTTCGTGCATGGGCTATCTATCCCTGAATGAGTCATCCATAGTATTTCAGTATTTTATGTCCATGCCTCACTAATTTCTGGTTTTCTGTCTTTTGTGAATTTATTTATTTTTCTCCATTTTGTTCACTCGTGAACTTAGTCCTTAAATTTTAGTGTTTATATATAGGTATTTAAGCTGTTGTAATAATAGCATTTTGTCAAAACACTAACCACAGTGGGTTGAATGATCAGTTATAAAATTTGGTCTGTGCTAATGGGCTGGCAAGAAAACATAGACACGAAAAATGCCATTTATTTACCGTGATATGAAACCCCAACATTTCAAAAATAGGCTCAATTTTGCCCCTGCTGAATAGCAAGCAGCTTAAATAGTGGTTCAAGACTGAGTTTCTCTCTTCAGGTGCTGAGCAGTAAGATTTTCTGGCTTAGTCATCTCTGCAAATAAATACCTTTATAATTTAATGCATTTTTATCTGACACAGGCAAAGAGGAAAAATTAAGATACAAAATCATTGTACATGCTGTTTAAGCATTCAGATTTGTTCTTTTTTTGTTTAATATGCTGTCTTCAAATTTTATGGTTTTCCAAATATTAGAGGCTAATCTGGAAACACCTCCATTGAGGTGGACAAGCATCCCTGTGCAATCCCTTGAGCATTGTGGTGCAGACATAAACAGTTCTACAATTATCCAGTAGTAGTGTGTAAGAGGAAGGATAGTTTTATAAATCCAGTAAAGACAGAGTGGGATCCTGAAGAAGCATGCCCTGTGTTAAATCTTTTATCCATAGACTAAATGTTTGCTATTTATCTGATTATATTTTCTATATTTTCCTTCTCCTTACCTGGAAGTCTCCGAAATCAGTAAGAATAGCACACCTTGAAAAATGCGCCTTTCAAAGGGAAGTGTCATGCGTTGAAGACATTATTTCAAGTTTAGGCTTAAAGTTTAGACATTTTACAGAAATACTATGAATTTTAATGAGTTTTAATGAATTTTAAACCTGAGAATTCAGGGATGTGTCACTTGTCTAGTGTTTTATGGAGCTACTGAGTGAATTTCGGGACCAGATTGTGTCCACATACATTAAGTGGATATTCATATCAGTCATATTCTATTATTAGTTTTCTTATTTTTATCAGTCATGCTGAGAAATTTGACTTTCATGGAGAATTTTCATCAGTGCTGATGGAGTTCTCATTTGGATTTTGCAAAATGAAAACATTTGAGTTGATCTTGTCTAGGCAATTGTCTTTACTTCCTCTTCCATGGTCTTGGAAAATGCGTGAAAAAAACCCTTAAGAGCATCCTTTCTTTTCTCTCTTCAAGTCAAACAAAGTGGGAATTTCTCATTCTGTAAAAGGTGGCTTCAAAAAGCTTATTAAGGATAGCAGATGTGTCTTCGTCAAATTGTTCCTTATTCATATCCAAAGGGGCCAGGTTCTCCTCTCCTAACCATGAATTCACAGGCTTGTGCTAATTTAGGAAGTGTGGTGGTCCTTTTTCCATCTGTACTCCAGACTTTCTAGGGAGAGTACTTTATGCATTAGAGCAAGAGGACTGACAAACAACTTGCAGACGTGATATCTGTCCTGTTTCAGACAACACACGTGATCCACTAGACTCTTCTCAGAGAATACCTGGGTCACAAGGATGTATTAGGAGGGTCTCTGTGTGCTGCTCGTGCATGTCGATGCAAATTCATTTTTGATAGCCAGGTCTGCATCTGATGTATGTGATAGCTGCAGTTTTGGTCTTGCAGCGGGCAAGGTGCTGGGACAAAACTGACACGCCATGACAAGTGGTCTGCAAAAGGTTATGAGGTCCATCATGAAAATTAAAATCCTTCATAAATTTGATGCAACATTTATTTCATTTTCAACAAGCTGGATGCTGCACTAGCAACTTCCCTTCAAATAAAGTTGAGTCAACTTTCTAGAGAAAAAAATAACAGGAATACTCCCCTGGCCCCCTCGTGTTTTGGTCTGTCTAGTTAGCCATTAATGTGAGGTCAATAAAACCTGCTCTACTTGCTGTAGGCCTTAGCAAACCCAGAAATATTATTAATGCATTGTTTTATTTTTATTCTTCATTTTAATTATCCACAAAACTGGCAATACAAAATAGTTTATTAACTGGACAAACCTTCAAAGGCAGTCATTCTGCCTCCATTCTGTAAATCTACATCATTTGTGTGGAGTTTAAATTGTCTTATCTGCAGTGTGGATATTGCAGTCTTTGGAGCAAGAAAAAGAAGGGTGAACGTGCTGCCTGATGGAGGCAGGACTAGGGGAGTCTCTCTCATTACAGCAAAGGAACATTGTGCTGGACCATGTCTGCACCCAGACGAGGAACAGGAGAGGTTATCAGGAGGAAGAACATTCCGTTATTCCTACTTGCTCCACAGATTTGCCTTATCTTCTTGTTTCCGGCCTAAACAATAGATCTAGTGTTCCTGGCTGAGAGCATGAAAACCCCTGCATTGAGCCTGATGCATGTGCTTCATGTACTGTAAGAGGATGTTGCTCTCTGGAGAAAAACCTCCTTTAAAATTACTGAGTTGCTCTTATGCTGCTGTCCTCAAAGGCAAAACTGTGAAGTATGTAGTATTAATTCTTCATTGAGGAAAGAGATTATAGAAATTCAGGTTTTACATCTGAAAAATATTAGAAGATGATCTTTTCATCTCAATTGTAAGACCAAGTTTTAAGAAAAATACGAAGAAGTTTTTAGAAACAGTAAAGTACATGAAAGCTTTCTATTTTAAGGGCAGCTAAATAAGTTCATCCCTATACCTGGTCTAAGATATGGTTCTCTGTGATGTTTGATTCTTCAATGAATACAAGTGGATGGAATGGAAAGTTCATTAACATTTGTTCGCTGAAAAAACAAAGATAAAATTTTTATTTCATGTCACCTCTCTTTCTGTTTGTGCCTGCAAAAGCCTCTGTCACTCCTACTGTGTTGATGAAGGTCTGCTAGCACAAGGATGAGATACAGTATCTTCTAATTTCCTGGCTTAGTGAATAAATACACTTGCAGCATCCCTAGCAAACGCTGCCTCCTTCTCCAGTGACTGTAACAGTGCTGTGCTGATCACAGACTGCTGTGCTTGAGGATGATGTGTCACCACCTGCACAGTCCCCAGCCCCGAGTCACCCGCCTTGCTCATTGTTGGTGTTGCTCCTCCTGCTACGTTGCATGGCTACTTCTAAATCTCTTCCAGACTGAAGCAAAGATTTGTGTCTCGTGTTGCTGCTGATGGCTAATGCTTCCTAGCCTTTCTTCAGAGCATAAGTTTCTTCAGTGCTCTGAAAATGGGTATTTTCAGCTCATAAAGTAGCAGTACTACTATTGTTATGGGGAGCATTATGCATTACTAGAATAGTTTTTGACAAGACTGTTAGTTCATCTCTTAATTTTTAAATGTATTGCTACTATTATTGCTCTTTAATTTTAAACAAAGTGTGTTTCATAGAATCTAATATGCACACTAACATTTCTAGGCATACCATAAAGGAAAAAAAAAAAATATCAGTAGTTTTTTACCCCAAATGTTTAGCAGTCCTAGCCTGGCATTATTAAAAATTAAAATAGAAGAGTAATTTTGGAAAGGGAAGTGTGTGAGATATTCTTGTGGTTGAGTTTTTGAGGACAAATCTAAGAACTTCTCTTTTTAGCTGAAATTGCGAAAGCAGAGATGCAGTGAATGTTGCAAGTATGACTGGGAGAATCACAAGTCTGAGCTAGAGAAGTTTGGGAAAGGCTCTACTGTTGGGTGATATCACAAAATTGGGGATAATTGCCATTACTCATTGCTTTTTCATGCCTTTTGGTTTCTTAAATTTTTGCTCAGATAAGCACTATCGATTGACAAAGGAGGTGAACCCTTTTTACTTCTATGTTTTTGACTGTATAACACCTCTGATACATGTTTTCGTACCTATGTGTTGGCACACATGACTTGTTCTGCCATAACCCCATTTCCTTGCTCATTCTTGCTTATGTTAGCCTGAAAATAACATCTCCTTTTCTTTATTAGAGGCATGGTAACCTTCATTCTTTAAGAAAAATTTAAATTTACTTTAAAGGATGTGGATAGACTGGATGAAGAGCATGGATAGACACGTACCATAAGCCTTATTTAACTGTGAAGTAGATTGCTTGCTCCTCAGGCATTGTTGGCCTAACACTTTCTCTGGTTTTAAAGTCATGCTGTTTTCCGTTAGCTGAGGATTCATCCAGGAATAATTTGTCCTTGCCTATACTTTCTTCCTTGGTGCTACATGTATTGTCCTTACTTAAGGAACTAAAGAAAACTGTAAAAGCTTAGCACATTAATTGTTAAAAAGCATTGAAGTGGCTTGTTCCTGACAAAGGAAATCCTTGATGAAGATTATCTCAGGCATGAAGTATGAATGTTAGAAACATGGAGAGAACCGGGCTTAAGGACAAAAGTGCCCATGTAAAACACTGAAATGAAGAAATTTGAATCATAATGCTCATTTTAGAAACTGAAGGATACATGTAGGCTTCTTAGTATTAGAGACTAACAAATAACGCTTCCAGCTTTTGCCTGCCTCAGATCCTTCTGCTGTGAGAGAAGAGCCCATGTTTTGACGTTGTTTTGTTTCTTTGCAGGAGTCAGAGAGTAATAAATTATGTTCCCTGTATTCCTTCCGAAATACCTCTACCTCACCAAACAAGCCCGACGAAGGAGGTCGTGACCGCAGCGAGCTAATGACCAGTGTTAATTTTGGAACGCCGGAGCGCCGCAAAGGAAGCCTAGCAGATGTGGTGGACACACTGAAGCAGAAGAAACTAGAAGAAATGACCAGGACTGAGCAAGAAGGTAGGCATTGGATAAGATTGATGCAGTTTCCCCACCCCCTAGTCCTGTAACTTTTATGGCATAAAGGATGTGTTGGGTATCGAAAGCCATAAAACTGCATAATTGGCAAAGGCTAGGACAAAGTTATTCACAGGTTTCCATGGCAATGGTAGTTTGAGATCCATTCGGGATTTTAGACAAATATGCCAGTTTTTAAAAACTTTTAAAATTTTCTTGGTTGTGAGTCAAAGCAAGAATTTGGATTTGGTGAAAACTCAACTCTTACTTGAAAGGTTATGATGAATTCTTAACCAGCTGTCGAGTTGTGAGGGATATTCTTCAGTTGTATTTGTTATTTTTCTTTTAAAAGATAAATGTTTATTTTTAACAATAAGAATGAATAAAACATGAGCTGGTTTGTTTTGCCTTAGCAATTCTCATCTTTCATCACTTTAATGACCCAGCATCTGTAACTAGGAGAATGGGAAACAGTTTTAAGTGTAAAAGTACATAGTTCTGACCTATATAGCTAGAATTACAGAGGAAGAATTTTTTTTTTTAAACAGTCTCCTCAGATATTGTTACAAGTATTAAAACAGAGATAAAAATGAGGACACATCTTTGAATGCTGAGGTAGTTTATGTAGCCAGTCCTTATTCAGATACTTTCACCGATTTTGCTAAGATTTTGGCCGTGGCAGGAAACAAACAGAGTTGGAGAGCGAGTTTATCAATGTACGTACGCGCAGTCAGGGCCCACCACGGAAGTTTCTCCCCATGCTAAGTAGAATGAAGTCTCACTTGGTTCTGCAACAATACCTTCTATTCTGTGAGCTCATACATGAGTCTGAATCGGGGAAGCTGTGAGAGCAGGAGGCTCTGAAATAGAAAAACAGGTGTGGAGGCATCTGTGTAGATTCTGTTAGATATTTTACCAGTTCTGTTTTGTGACATTAAAAATAACCCAGGAAGAATATTTATAATGTATCAGACCCACAAGGCAGTAGAACTTTGTGATTTGTTTTTTCTTTGAGATATGAATGAGTTCAGAATTATTTCGACTCCTCAATTTCATGGTATGGTCACAGTGCACTTCAAGCAGTGCACTTTAAGTTCCCTAGGCTCCATGTAGCAATGCAAATTTCAATTAAAATTGAAGCTGATACAATAGTATGTTTAAATATGGGATTAAATCATGTACTGATGGAAGCAGGCTTCCAAATTTCTCGGCGTAATTGTTAAATGCCAGTGTGTTCTATAGGTGTCCTTTCTGGAGCTGGGGAAACATCTCCAAAGAGAGAATGTCCCAGATTCTTTACTACCATCTGTCTGTTTTCAGCTGTAAAGATCACTCTTTTAAAAATTGCTTTCTTAGATTTGGTGGTTAGGCTAGGAAAACTATTTTAGATATTACTTTGGCAAAGTTGTTTTCTGCAGTCGGTAGCAGTCGTTCGACACCCCATGCTAATCAAAGGTCTTGGCTCGTACTTTGCTGCGGGAGTGCACAAGTTGCTGTTGATTATGTTGACACCACAGCTAAGGCTTTTCCAGGAGTGTCCTGGATGGTGGGCTAATAAAAATGTGCATCAAAAAGTTTAAACATAGTATCTATCTGTAGGGATTCGAGCATTTCATAGCTTATTTTTGTGCATACTCTCAAGAATTTTCTGCGCTTCCCCTGGATCAGTATACACTGGTTGTTTTAAGAGTGCAGGGCAGAGAGATCCCTCTCCCTGAGTCAGAGCCTTCCACGCTATGTGTTCTCATCAGCCGTGAAATAAAGGTCATTTTTGATCTACAAAATAATCTTACCTTTTATGGACCACATTATACTGGAAAGCTATTCTAAAGTCTGCCTGTAAGTTCAAAGGTATTTGACTGTACCTTCGTGTTTAGGTTAGGTTTAGATTAGATATTAGGAGACAATTCTCTGCTGTGAGGGGTGGTGAGGCTCTGGCATAGGTTGCCCAGAGAAGATGTGGGCACACCTGCCTGGAAGTGTTTAAGGTCAGGTTGGATGGAGCTCTGAGCAGCCTGGTCTGATGAAAAGTGTCTCTTCCTACAGCAGTGGGGCTGGAATTAGATGATCTTTGAGGTCTCTTCCAAACTAGGCCATTCTGTGATGATTTTATGTTTCTGCGTTGAGTTCTTTTCAATTCATCCAGCATGTTCTGTAGGAAATAAAGTTACTTAAGTTAAACAGAAAATAATCAGCGGATATCTGGCTGATACTGTATAAACCAGCATAGAAAAATTATTAATAGAAAGATTGGAAACTCTTCAGGACGTTACACCTAGGAATTTCAGTCTTTCTAAACTTCCGTGTAGACCAGGAATATCAAAATTCTTAGAAGAGATTTGAATACCTATTTCAGTATTCAGAAGTTTCTCCAAATTTAAAAAAACCCTAAACTCTCCATACTTGTTTGATTAAAAAAAATGTTTTTAAAATAATCTACTTTAAGACTGAACTTTGTTTTAACTGTGTGCAGTCAGTTGGAGAAATGAGGTCTGAGATTATGAAATTGTATTGACACCTTAAAATGTCTTTTAAAGAACCTAATTAAAAGCCTGATCACATACATACTGTACATGATGCTCTTTAATATCTATCTTTTAGAATGTATTTCTCCATAGTTCTTCTCTTAAAATGATATGCAACCAATGAAAATGAGGAGCTCTGTGTGTCCCAAGTCCTGCCCTGTCACAAAATTGCTTACCCAAACTGAAAAATATCTGCTGATTTTTTAAGAAATAGAGATAATAATATAATTGGTTTAATGAATGAAGTGAGGAAAAGACATGTGTTTCTACTGTATACTGTGGTGTGGGGCTTTAAGTCTTGCATGTCTCCTTTAAAAGAATGTAATAGTTCATGTTAGCCTCTTTTATAGGGATGACCTCCATGACCATTGATGTAGCCGTGGGATTTAGGCTAACACACAGTCATATGTCAAGTTAATTGCAGAGTTAAAAGTGGAGTAAAGAACTCAAGAATTCCAGTCATCAGATCTAACCCCCACGCCAGTACCGCGAAAAGTCTCTTAGTATTGTTACATAGTGACTTTCTGGTCCATATACAGCATCTGAATTTGAGAAATAGGGGTTGTTGGGGTCAAATACTTAAATACTTTGTGCTACATACTCAGATATTAGGTGTCCTGCTTGTATATACTACTTGCGGTCTCTGTTCTACCTCAGAACATTGGAAAAGAAATATATACTGGAAGACTTTATCGTGTCGAAATAGATATATTTAATCAGAGTCCTTTGGCTCCTGAAAATAAGTTGTCTAATGAGAATTTCAACTGAGCAGCTGTGGCTGAGGAGGTCAACAGCCATTGCCTAAGAGAATATGGCCCAGCTGGTTAAATCTGGTTGTTGTAGTGATTTAAATGGTCAAGTGCTGCTCGTAATCCAGGACCGTCTGTTTGTAAAGGGAAGAGTGAGTGCTTCAGCATAATGTACAGCTGTTTTAATCTCTCTTTAATAATAGTGCTTCAGCCAGTGTCATGTCTTGTGTGTGGTGTGGGAACACGGGTGCTTCACACAGGAATATACCTTAGGTATGTTTTTAGCTTTATTTGTAGTCCGAACAACGTTACAGGATAAACAACATTTTAAAAATTGACTTTGTGGTCCAGTATATGCATTTTTGGTAGATTACAGCACTCCTGTGTCTTAATTTGTAATGATTTGGAAATGAGAAAAACTGATGAGAAAATTGTAATTGAAAAAGAAAAGAATGCTACAAATATTTAGAGTTAATTTGAGTATGTAAAGACTTTGCTGACATGTGTTCTCATAAGACAGAAGAGGTCAGAAATGAACAGGTGTCTAATTTAATCAACAACATTAGACTCTAGGGCCTCTTGGACAACTTCAGTGTATTCATCTTAGTTATTCTATGAGCCAAAGAATTGTTTTACTGGCTTTTTTCTTCGGAAGTATCCTCCAGTAAAATCAAGTATTAAAGATCTTCATAGTTTAAAATCAAGAGTTTATGCTAGACAGCATGGTCCAACTTCTTCTTTCCTTTTCTATCCCCTTCAAGTAAAAGGCTTTTCTTTCTGTATATTGCTTGTGTTACTTTTGTGAGACAGATTTACAGCCTGGGCTGCCTGAATTCTATGCTGAGAATTGGCTTCCAGACAACTCTCCTACTGTACTTCATCATAAGCCTCTAGGAGCAATAATTAGTAGTACACATCTTGTCTGTAGCAAGGAGAGCAGATTTCTCCCTTTCAGATCTGGAATGCTAGGTTGGCAGGTCAGCTGGCACTTCTGAGCTGGAAACTGGGCATGTCATTTCTGCTAAGTGCTAAGCCCTCATTACTCAGGGCCTGGATTCCTAATTCACTTTTGACCTTGATTCTGAGCGATGTATACAGTATCATTTTTCAACCACGCTCAGTTCACAATTCTAGCACAAGCTTTTTGTAAAGTGCTTCCCATTCTTGTTTCCTCCTTGAAGACCATAGTTGAACATTCAGAGATCAAAGATTTTGATGTATGCATGGTGGAATAATGAACATCTATATAAAGGGTAGTGTATTCATAAATTTCCATCTATTCTCTATCATGTGCACCTGTTTGTACTCTCTCTCCATGGGTGGATATGTGGGTGGATATCTAAATTAAAAATTAAGGGTTCACACATAACATTTATTCTATATGCAATAGGAAAATCTTACTACATTACTCAGTAGTGCCGGTTTTTCTGATTTTGTGTTCTGTTGTTCTTTTCTTCAGCTTCAGGAGTTAGTAATAATTGAACACTCCCCGTTACTTTGACTTAAAATAGATTAATAATTCTCCTATAAAATTTTCTATCATTCCAGTAAGGACAGTATACTGAAATACTGCACACACAAATCCACAAATTTCCTGCTAATTTCATTGGGAAGTAAATAAACTAAAACTTTCCCATACTGTATTTTATAAGTGAACATTGGCAAACAGTTTTGGTTGCAATTTTTTCTTTCTTTTTTTTTTTTTTCAATCTATGGTTGTTTTGGGTTCTTTTTTAAGAATCTGTGTGTATTATATCGTATTAAAAGAATGGAGAGTTACCATTTCGTATTCTTTGTTTTAAGCCTGCCACAGCTGAGAACAGAGAGAGTTCAGACATGTATGCTTGTTTTTTAGTATCGTTATCATAATCTTTGAGGCCATTACATGTCAGGAGTTCTCTTTGGTGGGTGAGTCCTAGAAGTGAACTGCTGACCATTTGTGGTCAGTGAATATTTTTTAATGTTTTTCAGAATTTTTGCAGAGATTTAATTCAAGTTATCTGTTTTGTGGTGTGCTGGATACCCACACTTTCCACTGATGAAGGCATGACCCCTGGCTGTCCTAATACACTTGGTATTTATAGACCCCTCTTCTTTCTTCTATTTTTTTTATGGATACAGATGTTTTGTTCTATTTCAGGGCTTCAAAAATGTGGCTGCATTTTGCTATTAGTGTTATCCAAAGTAATCAATAGAAATGACTTTATTGCTGCTGTTCTGTTCTTTGTGATGCCAATGAAATCTGCAAATGGCCACTGGCATTTCTCTTCGGATATGAAAAACCCCACCTTCAAAATCCTTTCATCACCTTTGAGAAACCCTGCCATATCTTCTTGGTACCACCCTCGCTGTGTTTTCCTTTTCTTCTTAATCACTTTCGCTAAGAAAATTCAGAATCTGTTATGCATGTAGTTAATTTAATACTTCCATTTGGTTTTTGTAGGAAGCCATGTATAGCGGCATCTAAGAAAGGGAATTTTTCTTCTAATCTCTAAAGATGCTTCCAAAATAAAAACACAAAAGCCCAAATGTCCAGAAAATAAATAGATGACTCAGACCAAGTTAAAGGAGAGCTATGAAGCACAATTTCCTAAATTGCTGTTTTCTTCAATTATTTACCTCCTTACTATATAATTAAATGCAACTTATTATTTCTCTCTCTCTTTTTTTTTTTTTTTTTTAATTCCAAATCTCTTGGTAAAATCATTTTGGTCACTCTTTTCCATTGCAGTATATGCTGCTGTTTTAGAAAAAAATCTTCTATTTATGGAAGCTTTATTGATCATAAAATTTCTAAGGATTCATTTGTTGAAGTCTACAGTGAATTCCTATGTCTTAATGTGTTAAGTTAAAGTAATTTCGAACCTTTTTGAAACATGACCACAAAGAAAGTGTTTTCTAGGGTTACTTTCCTGGTAAATAAAAGAAGATGCAACCTGTTTTCCTTCTCTCTGTTGTATTTGATTTTTCTATCAGAAATTAATTCCATTACTGTACTTTCATTTAACGAAATTTAGAACGCAACACACATTCAAATAATTTTTTTTTTTCAAAGAGAGACTCAGTCCGTGTGACCATACTGTGTCTGGTCATTAATATCTTGTGTTGTATTTTTATTTATCATTCTGAGTGAGAATTTAGGCACTTTTGATTATTCACTTTATTAAATAATTTAAATCTTTCAGAGTAGTATTTTGTGATTAAATTCTATCTCACATTTTTTATTTAAGAAACTGGCACAAATTGTAATCTTTCCGCATCTTCTTTGTATTTATTTGGCTGCCTACACAAGAGTCTTACCCAGTGTTGTAGTATTTGAGACTCTAATTATTACTCACAAGTTCTGTGTGGCTATAGGAATTTTTCAGCACTTTTCAGTATGTCTCATGCTACATTTGAAAGCTTCTCTTCACTTTTCTTGGTTCTGGAATTTATTCATGGCACACAAACAGAGAACAGTAACTTCTACATAGGTATCATGGAGAATGAGATCTACATGAATAACTTGATAGATTAGTTAGACCATCTGTTTTGCTAAGAGGTTTTCATGTACCCTCTGAGTTCTTATTCAGGACATCAACAAGAAACTGGTGAGTCTGATGGCAGCCACTTGAGAACCTGCTAGAAAAAATACACTTTGGTTACTATCAGACATGTACTTAGCTGTGGAATCCATGGAATTTTATGGAGCTTCTACTTTTCTGGATGTTCACTTTCCCAAACTCCAAAAGGAGTTTGTTCTCCTTTTGAAGCTTTGTACCTTTGCACCCCTACAAGATTGTTGCTTTTGCTGACACAAACAGAGTTGGTCCTGATGGGGGAAGAGCCTGAAATTCAGGACTCAATCCTGAAAATCGGAAAATCCATTCTAGCCATGACAATTTTTTATTTTTGAGCAGGTATTTGCTTCCACCATTTTGAGATTCTTATATTATGTTGAAGAAACATCTTTATTCAACCTAGAATATGTGAGATGAGTAAAATCCTTTTCATTGGAACAAATATACCTTGAACCTGTTCTCATTATCTCTGAACTTAAGCTGTAGGCCAGGACAGATTATACTGATAAAGGCTGATATCTTCTCTTTTCCAGTCTCTACTGACCATTACAGTCAGTTCCTCCCCAGAGATGTGGTTTCCAGTGTCTTACCTTCAGGGTTAACCTCATTTTTACTTTTTCTTTAATCCCACTGTACCTCTCAATTCTGAATTTCTCCATTGTCAGAAACAATTTAATTTATTTTTTATTGTGTGATAAATTGTCCCAGTGCTTCCATCCTATACAATTTTCTGCACTATGCTCCTCTCACTTTTGTCTCCTTTTAAGACGTGGTCAAACATTTGCTATCTTTACAATATTTGTATGTTATTAGTCTTGTTCACAAGCATTGTTAAAAAAACACATCTTAAAAGCCAGCTTTTTCCTAGGGGCAGTAAAAAAGGCAAGATCAGTATGAATAGGTACAACCCACAATGAGCTCTGTGGTAGAGAATATAAGTGAGTAAATAGCTGTAAAAATATGGAGATTTGCTTCAGTTGCATGAGCTTGGCAACAGAAAAATAAATTCAAACTCCATTGGTTTCTGATGTTCTGTGACACAAACAACGTTATGATCAGATCATGCTTTAAAATGGCAATTGAAATACATTTTGTAGCCATCAGGTTAATAGTAGGGACTAGACTGCGATACTTCCCTTCCTAAAATTGCAGATGTAAATGTCATTATACAAGGCAAAATTAGGGCTTGAACATGGCTGATCTAGTATGCCATTGTATTTCCCAGGTTCTGGAGGGTGAACGGCCTCAGATTTCTTTGGTGATGGACTTTAGTTTTAGTTGGTCTTACTTGCTTTTCCATTCCTGCTGTTTTGCAACAGGGCCTAAAAGTGCTTTAAGTGCTTGTGACTGGGGTAATGAATGAAAATATCTTCCCAGCACTGAGAGTATTGCATTAGACTGAATAGTCACCTTACTTGTAAAAGCACTATTAGAGAGGGGCAGCTGTAAGTAAGGATAACGATTTGTGTCCAGTGCTTATTTACTGAAAATTGTAAATGTATTATTTATTGAGAGCTCTCCAGACAGTGCTTGTCAGAATAAAAATGTCAACTCTAAGCAAAATGTTATAATACATAATAAAAATGCTAGGTACACACTTTGGAGATACAGCTAATTAGATCTGCTTTTCTTAAAGAAATGACAGTAAAAATGCTCAGCAGCATATACATTTTAAATGCTGATATATTCCTTATTTTTCTATACAGTATTTGGTTTAGATACCTTATCGTTATTTAAAAATAATTTTGACAACTTTATTTGGTTGCCACAGGAGAGACAGAGGCACTTGCTGCCTGGCTGCACGAGGCAGCTGCATGCTCTGGCTGTCTTGTTCATCCAGTGGAGATAGCAGCTACTCTCACCTCTGTGTTTCAGTCAGAAACTCCAAGATGCCACTTCGTTTGTGAGGGAAACCTGCCTCCAGTGGAAGCAACAATTATTAAGATTAGGTTTCAGCCATGCTAATTAACCCCAAACAAATATTCTTAACAGGAAGCCTAAATCCATTCAATGTCAGTGTTGTTTTTTTGTATTATTAAACATGAGTAGGAATCAGAGAGGAAAAAAGAAGCAGCTAATTTTTTTTCTATTTAAAATATTACTTCATTTAAGTATTTTTTTTTTACAGTTTTCTTTTCACTGAAATTTGCAATGCGAAGAATTGGAGCTTAAAAAATTTGGAAATCTTTCTAGAGTGTTTTACAGTGTAGGGGAGGAAATTGGCTTTTGAATTTATCCTTTTTTACAAAGAACTGCTCAGTTCAGCATCATAAAATTTAGGATGTCATCATTAAAAGCAGCTTTCTTGTTTCGAGTGTATCAGCCAATCCAAGAAAGAGCCTTACTGTGTTTATTTTAGTGGCAGTCGATCTGTGCTCTCCTGCACTAGGTTTGCTGTTGGTTCCATAGAATCCTGGAGTGGTTGGGGTGGGTAGGCTTCTCTGCACAGTGCTGGATCACCTACAACAGGTTGTTCAGAACCATGTCCTGCCAATTTTTGAGTATCTCCAAGGCTGTAAGCTCCACAGCCTGTTCAGTGTTTGGTCATCCTTCTGATAAACAAGGGTTTTCTTAAGTTTCAAGGGACTTTCCTGTTTTCCCTTTTGTTCCCTTTGCCTCTGGGCCTGTCACTGGGCACCACTGAATAGAGCGTGGATTTGTCTTGTTTACTCCTGCCATTGGATATTTATGTATTATTCTCTGGAAGCTGCTCTTTTCCAGCCTAAACACTCACAGTGCTCTCAGCCCCTCTTCATGTGCAAGGTGCTTCAGTCACTTGGTTGCCGTTTGGCCCATTCCTGGACTCCCCCCAGTCCCACGTCTTTCTTGTACTGGGGAGCCCAGAACCGGACACAGCACCCGAAGCGTGGTCTCAAACATGTTTTATTTTAAGGCCAGTAGTTCTGCACTGTAGGACTGAGCTGGTACCTTTAAAGCCAAGAGGGACTTTATTATGATAAAGTCTGATACTTCCTGAACTTCTGCTCAGGCCCTGGCTGAGCCCTGTTCATCAGCATAATTTGAGTTTTAGCCTTGCGCCTGTACTCTCACTTCCCTGTGCGTAGCTGATGAGCACAAAGTGAAACCCAAGAGTAAAAACACAATTTAGTGTTCTGAGCTACATATTTCTGTGCTTCACAAGAGTATTTTGGACTGTGAGGAATCCTTCTAATTCCTATTTGTAGCCAGGCTTCTTCCTTATTTGCTCATTGGCACGCTGATCTCCAAAACGAAGCAGTTGTTAATGTGTCAAAATCCACCCTCTTCTGTCCTGCTTTAATAACCTAAAGAAGTGATGGTGTTTTTGTAAAGTTCGAATTGTGATATCCTGAAAAAAAAGTGCAATAGTCCTTGTTAAATATAGTCTTGAGGGCAAGTACTGTGTAAACATCTGCAGAGAGCTCCTGTTAGCATTGCTCTGTCCTGACTAGCAGCGCTCACTCTGTTGCAGTTTTGGGTCGCTCTTTAACATGGGCTGCCAATCAGTAAAGCTGTGCCAAAATGTCTTGTTCTACAGCCTAGCATTTTGGAATGTATCTAATAGCTGTTTTCTTTTATTAATCATAATATATTTTTAGTTTTACTTACATAGGTGCCCAGAGTTCCTGGGCACAGTGCCCTACGTATGAATGGCTGTTTATTTTCATCCTCCTTTTTGTTAACTGCTTTACTTAATGCTTTACATAACCATTTGCCATATTTTGACATGAAGCTATAATGCACCGCTGCCTGCTCACATTTCTTAAAGAACTTGATGTGACATCACCCTCTACGGTAAATCATGATCTTCACTGAACCTAAAAAACCCCATCTTGAATACTCCTCTGTCTTTTATTTGTTTGAAAATGTTGAAGCAAGCAGGCTCTTTCACCCATCTGGAAGAAGTCTGAACACTACAGCTTAGAGAGCCTGCAGTGGCACCAAAAATATTAAGGGCTCTGTACTGAATTTCTTAGTGTAACACCACCTTAAGAATGAATTCTGTTTGCATTTATATCTATCCTGTGTGTGTTACAGGATATGCATGAGGGCAGGATTCGGCTCTTTCTACTCTGTCTTAAAATCTACCTGCATATTCAATATTTAAAACAGCTCTGCTTCTCGGTGTAGGTCTTAGCAGTCCTTATCGTATCTTAAATATGTAACAAGCAGATTACTTTTAAATATTTACAGTGAAACAAAAACTAACACATCGGGCAGAGGTTTGTTAAAATGTCAGAAGAACTTGCTGTAGTGAAAAATAAATATTGAACCAAGTTTATTCCTGAGGTGACTCTATTAATTTCAGTAGAATTACTGCAGGAGTAGTTCTGGAAAAAATCTGTCAAGACTTTGTATCATAATTTAAATATTTTTTTACAGAACTTTGAATAGCCCAGAAATAATTTTATAGGTCTGGCATGCACATGCATCGCTAAGTAAAATAAGCTTCTTTTGCCTCAGCCTCTGTTCCCTCTGTGGTCTGTTTGTGTTTTTAGCTGCTTAAATGGGGTTGTTGCAGCTTTGTTAATAGGTTTTGTTACATCTGCAGTTATACTTGTAATTAAAAATTTAGTTGGCGCATTGGTTCCACTATGTTTCAGTGTATCTGGTGTTACTGTGATATAATAACTAGACAAAGGATCACGTCTGTTGCCCGTTCATGTCTGTGTATCAGGTAACACAACAGACAGTGGCCAGACATATGACCTCAAAAATCAAACCAATTTGTTAATGAACTAACAAGGCAATGTAATAAGCATCTCTATTCAGTCATTTTCCCCAGCTTTTGGTTTTTCCTTAGAGCAAGGGTAGTCAGTGCTGTATCAACAAATTATTTGATGACAATAATTTGGCTGATGAGAATACAAGGAAAAAAAACACAATCTAATTAGAAAACACTGTATATTAGGTGGCAAAATGTGGCTAATGTTTTATATCTAATTGTAAAACTGCAATTTGCAACTTTCACTAGTTAATGATTTTTACACCCCCCTTCCTCCTCTCTGCACAGAAAATCATTAAAAAAAGGCCAAAAAGAGACTACAGGATTCGAAACACAGTGGCCCTGAAGTGATGGGAAAATGGCCAAGGTGTCACAGCTAATTTCTGACCCTGCTTTATGAGTTCTGCTGTTCCTTATTCCCCTTGTCAGTCTGTGAATCCCTGAGGCTGTACACACTGGCCTAACATCACTCAACTCCAGTTTTATATCCTCTTTTAATAATGTTGAGTCTATTCTGTCCAACTTTGATTCAGACAACCTGCTTGTCTTGAAAAAGTGATATATTTAATCAGTGGCTCTGTCTCCAGCATAGCTCCCACTGCGTGAGACTAGAGCCAAAGAGTAGTGCAGTGGCCTGTCACTTCTGTTTGAATAGGTAATGTGGAGCCGCTCAGCCGAAGAGACAGGAGCTGGAACTGCTTGTTAGGACACATGATCAAAAGCCACTCTCTGCTTTCTGCCAATCAAGCCTCATGTCGCCTTGTGGGGCAGACATTAAATAGATTTTTCTGCCGTACACTGTGGGCACTTTGCCAGTCTGACATGTGAACTGTTACAAAAGATACCAGAGTTTCCACTTCTTGCTGACTGCTTTTAAATATTACCAAGCCCTTGCTGTCCAAAGCAGAATATTTTAAATAATGGATTATGATAAATTTCCACTACAATTAGGCAGCCTCCTTTCTGCTCCCAACTCTTCAAAGATATTTTGAAAAGCAAAACTGTGCCTTGGTTTCTGAAAACAAACAAGCAAACAAAAAAACTGTTGAACAACCCTATGGCACATAGATTTGAACATGATTATTGTCTGAGCACTACGGTGAGTTGATGCTTTCACTTGTATGATTTTGAATATTGTTTCTATTTTTGGTCTTTTTACATTATTTAATTAGATTTTCCTAGTTGAGATCATAGCACTATTTTATTACTATATTTATGGGGAGGGATATTAAAATTGACTTTTTTTTTGTAAATGAGTTTGAATTTATTTATTGTGTTTATTGGCTGCTGGTGCAAATATAAATGTCTTAAAAAGGCTCTGCAGTTGGTTTTAGTTATACTTTCCCTTGGTTTTTTCCTCTTTGTCTATTACCCTCCATAACCACCTCAGCTCTTGTGCCCATGGCAACAACGCTCAGTGGTTGAGGCTAACAAAGATGACATTTAAGCTTTGCCTAAGTAATGAATATTCTTTTGTAACTTCCAGGGCCACTGAATTTATGTCATTTTTTAGAGGTCCCCAGTACCTAGAGAACTACTTCTACTTATGTACTTGTGGTCACGATACTCAGATATTTATTCGCTTGTACTTGCCCTTCCTGATATATCTTTTTATTTTCTTTTTTGAGTAAAACTCTTTTTTTTTTTTAACCAAAACATACCATGGCAATCTAGTGGAATTCATTTAAACAGTGAGCTACACATAAACAGCTGCTCCTTCAATAAGCCATTCTTTATAATACCCTTATTACCTTCTAGTGTCTCAAATTCTGATTAGTCAACAGTGCTGATTACTGTATGGCATTCCACTGCCCATCTTCCTTCTGCTCAGCTGCTCACGTCTTAGCTGTTCTGTGATTACAACACAACTTGTGCATTGTTTCTCCAAGTTGTTCTTCGTATTGTATATCTTTTATAAAACCTCTAAACCCTCTTGAGGAGATGGAAAAAAAAATATTTTGAGTCACCATGAATTCCCTGAAACTCTGTGAATTGCTTTTGTACACTCTGATCCTCACAGTCTGTGGGCTCTGTAACTTTCTAGTGGGATGAATAAGATCTTTAGATTTATGAGGTTAATTGATAAATAATGTCCAGTTAAAAGAACTTTGGAAAAATGATGGTTACTTATTGCAGTATTTGTAATAGAGCAGGAGAGACCAAGGACTGTGGATTTTTTTTTTTAACCCACCAAACCCAAAACCCACACAGTGCTTTGGCCTAGTCATGCTTTCACAAAAACCAGTGGGTTCAAAAGTCTCTAAGAACAGAGCTTTGTAATGAGAAAGCAGTTTGAAAAACATCCCCCCAGTAGTTCACACTGAGTTTCGTAAAGGTGTGTGGTGGCAGAAGGAATGCACAGAGTGAAAATGGGAAGGGAAGGAATTGTATCCCTGGTGCTCTGGATCTCCAATTTCTGCTCAAAGCAGCAAATGCAGGGGTTTGTTAAGGACATAAAACTTTGCCAGCTGGTTTGTAGGTAAATAGCACAGTAGTGAGGAGAACACCCTTTCTGTGGCTCTGTAAACCCCCGCAGCTTCCTTTGGTGCAGCCCCTTAGAATCAAGTCCTGGTGAGTCTGAAACGCTGACACACTCAAAACGCAACCCCATTAAAGGCCTTAAATCTGTCATTGTGCTCTGGAGCCTGTTCTGAAAATAGCAAAGCTCTTTTTGTAAATTAAAATCGGTGTGAATGGGAACAGATGTTGACATGCTTTACTTTATCTGCAGGGATCCCCGTCAGGGGGGAGAGGGTCACTGAGGTTAGATGGCAGGAATTACTGCAAATGTGCAAAAGACAGGAGAGCCTGATGTAGACATTGCCTCTGGTTTTACCGGAGTGGGAACAGCATCCAGTGGGTACTTCTGGGTGCTGAGAAGTCTGTATGTAAGGAAAGATGGCTGTGTAACACCTCTAATTCCTTGGAGAATGCTGTCCTCTTGTAGGTCTGTTTGCAATATAAAGGGGAAGGATGCTCGGCCTGTTTCATAGAGTTGGCGAAATCAGTCAAATCTGGATTCCAAGGGAATCTGGGTGACCCCAATTCCCATTTACTTCCATGTTACCTGAGCTCACTCAGGACCTCATGGAAGGTGTTTGGCATACCCTAGGCTCAACCTACAAAAAATTTGCATTCAGTCTGACATTGGGTAGTTCTTTTGGTATTTCAGCATGACTTTTTAAGGTTTTGGGTGAACTCTCATGTTGCATTAGTGTCATCATCAACTTTTAATAGTTTTTGAAATAAAAACACAGTTATGTTCTGAAATGTGCAATTTATTAAATAGCTTTGCTAGTCAATCTCAATAAATTCTTGTTGAAGATTTTTCCTGATTTAAAAAAAGATCGCAAAGGATGAATTTATTTATAAGAACTGTAATAGTTTCCCTCAATTCCTTTTATATTTTAGATTACCTTATAATTTTCTAAATCTACATGAACAATAATGATCAATTTTGTCAGTATTATTCACACCTTTTATTAATTTAGCATAGATGAATAAATGTGAATGTTGTGAAGAGTTGATTGGGAATAGATTTTAAATCTGACAGTTAGATTACAGGGTACCTAAGAAAAAATGGCTCTTTCACTAGGTACCTAGTAATTTAATTCTTGTTTGAAATTATTATAATTTATTACAGTGTGTGGGTCCTAATGAATGTCTACTATTAAATGAAAAGGAGAAATTGAAATTATGAAATTCTTTTAACTTGTATCTTAAAAATCCTCTTAAACAATTCAGTAGATATTAATAAGCAATGTGCTTTTCTTTCCCTTTTATATGAATGTAAACAAAAACATTTTCCTCACTACATAATGGTATTAGATCAGTGCTGCTGCAGATTCTTACTTAGAATCAAGACTAACTTAAAATAGAGTGGAATAATTTTATGTGATGAAAAATATCCAAGATTTGCTATCTTGATTAGGCATGTAGACCTTCATGTATGAGTCCTTCTTCAAGGAAAGCTCAGAATCATTCCTAGAAGTTTTGCTGTCGTTAGAAATGCAGATGTGTGTGTATGAGAAATTAAAATTTCCCAGCATTTTTCCCAGTGAAAGAGTCAGTCATCGGGACATTAGAATATACTACACATTATACTTTTACTGTCATTATATAAAATTATTTTTCCACTTGGCTTATGGGTATTCATTTGAGTAGCGGATAGGAAAAGTTGGTAAAAATGGGTAGGTATTTCCAAATAAATGGGAAATGGGTAGGCAATGACAAATGTAACAGATAGGTTATAGTGACATGTGAA
>VZRR01009671.1:731374-746890 GCA_013398015.1 Oreocharis arfaki
TTGCATTTCAATCTTTTGTCAACCACCGCATGCTGTACGCTTTCAGCTGACCCTTTCATGAAACCATTTATGTACTTTGACCTCTGTGACACTGAAATTAGCTGGTTTCTTAAAATTACATTGGTCACAAATTGAAAAGTAAAATTTACATTTTATGGGACCAGTCCTGCGGTTCTTGCTTAGATAATACAGATTTATGCCTCAAATGTAAAGAATTGTTATATCAAAGATGCTAGTTGGACTTTCTCTCGTTGTGAGATACCCCTGCTGGACAAGATTTTCAAAAGGTTGTAGCGTTCAAAAGCTCTTATTTAGTCACAAAAAAAAAATGTTTCATTCATTAAAACTTTCAGTGCTGAGAATAGCAGGAACACTTCAGAGAAATTCTTCGCATTTTTTGAGTCCTTGAAAGAGAGTTGAACTTTCTGGAAAACCTAACTTCTTGGTTCTTGGTGTAAATGCATGAGAAAAATGGAAGCTCAGCGGCTGTCTCATAGTTCTAGCATCCTGTTTGGTGTGATATACAGAATGTGTGTGCATATTTCAACAGTTAGATATTGAATATTTGCTATTTTGTTGCCTTAGCATCTAGTATTCTTTTCAAACAAAGGAAACACAAAATCAAAGAAAACACTGATCTATTTGTTTCAAGAGAGAGCACCATTTACGAGCTGTAGAGAACACCATGGGCTTGATAAAATAAGCTGTAACTTCAAATACAGTAGCTCACATATTGTTCTATAATATACTGTGGGAAGGTTTCTTAGCCAGGAGAAACGATAGATGACTGTTATGGGCCAGGAAATATAATTTGATAGGTCTTGTGTAGAAACCATTATGGAAGTCTTTTAGAACTAAAAGTAATCTCACAAATTTTGGTGGAAAATGAATCCGTTTGCATGCTATAGAAAATTAATGTTTCTAAGATAAATCTTGTTTTAGCCAACAAATATTTGGCTCCAACCGAAAGGCAATCAGGGAATGTTCTTTATGCCATTAGTGAAGCAGAGCATATGTTTCTGCTTTATTGGTTGCTGACATTAAGAACACTGATTTACTGGTTTGAAACTGATGGTTGGGCTGCTAGGATTCAATTAATTTGTATTAAGAATCAAGTTTAAATTTTCTGTTGCACTTCTAAATTTTAGAAAGTTTTGTAATTTTTAAAATTATTATTACAGAGAGAGTGAGGAATATTCTCAGTACAGGATCTTTCTTTTACGAAGCCAGGCAATC
This sequence comes from Oreocharis arfaki, assembly GCA_013398015.1. Classification (NCBI taxonomy): domain Eukaryota; kingdom Metazoa; phylum Chordata; class Aves; order Passeriformes; family Paramythiidae; genus Oreocharis; species Oreocharis arfaki. The sequence continues at coordinate 732,611 of VZRR01009671.1, forward strand.
TCCTGTGCTCTGAGCCATGGAAAAGACGAGAGTTGTAGCTGTTGTTTTGCAGGACTGTCAGTCAGCGGGAAAGAAGGGAAAGAAAAATGAAAGTCTGCTGAACCCCATAGCTTATAACCACTCTGAAAGCAGAACCATGTTCATTTTGAAGTGAGTAGCCACATGGAGCTTGGTGAGCTCTGCAGACTTTGCTGCTGATTATTGTATGGTTACCTGCGCTTACTGAGGACAGGACTCCTGGGCCCGAGAGATCTCTGCTTGACTTGGGCTCCTAAAGTATGGAGTGACTACTGACACTTCTGACAACTCCTTATGGGCTTTCGTTGTGTCTCAGGCTTCCAAGATGGGGAGGTACAGCACAGGTTTTGTGAGTTGTGGTAGAAGGACCCACAAAAGGGCTGTCAGAGGTACGATGAGAGAGGGTTACGGTCTCCGACAGAAGCAGCTGACTTGCCCCCAGGGAGGCTGTGAATTCTCAAAACATATTTGCAGCTGGTGGCTCCCGTGTTGCTTTGTCTGAAAGGTGTCATATAACATCCCTCTTTCTGTTGGGAGTGATATTCAGCTCACAGAGCCTTGCCTGTATAGGTGTGTACACTGTGACCATATTTTCCAGTGACCCAATGATCAGTTGTGGTTACTGACTTCGGATGCCCAACTCGTAACGCTGTGGGGCTGATTTTTGAGATATGTTCAGCACCTCAAACTTCAGCCTCCAAAACTACTGGGCCTATCAGCTTTGAAATGAGATGCAATTTGATTCAACCACCATTCCTAAAACTGCTGTCCCTTTTTAAAATGCTGCAGTTGTGTATGTATCTCTTTCTAGCTGTAAGCACAAAGATGTATAAATAAGTTACATAAGCGTTCAATGTACATAAAATACTTGGGTTCTACGTATTCTAATTCATCTGGGCAGTAAAACCCAGCTGTCATTAAACATTATTTTCCTTTTTTTAAAATGACAGTTATGAAACAGCAGACTAGTCATTCTTCCAAAGACCCAGACCTTGGTTATTGAGATGCTCAGAAGCATCTGTTGATTTTGTTCTGCCTCTATTATGGCAGCCTGAAGGTGCTGTTGATAAAGCCTTCTGAAAAACCTTCCCTTTTAACAGGGATCAAATTCTCTTTATTAGCATGAAAAAAGAGAAATACGTATCATTTGAACTGCATTACAGCTTCTTTCTCCAATTCTTTCTAAATGTTTTTGGAATCACAGTGGGTCAATAAACTCTTCATTTTTTTTCTGATTTTTTGGAGATACTTATCTTTTAACAGCTAACCTGATAACTAAAAATCAGTATGTATTTCAGGGAAAATTAGGTTTTTTCTGCCTGTATTTATGCAGGCAGAATTTCTTTTCCCCTTTTAATTGTTTTGTCTTCAATCTAACTTAAGAATGGAATGGTTGAGGACTCTTTTACTATTTTTTCTTAGAGATAATGCTGGGACTTTCATTAACAGAAAAGCTTACATCTCAGTTGAATACAGACACCCAAACTATTGTTTAGCCATCTAACTCCCAATTACACAAATGACAATAAGGCACTTAAATTGCATTTAGATATCTCAATAACTTCAGGGATTTGAGCTAATAGATCTTTCTATATGACACATTTCTTATGTAGAAAGGAGAGTGAGAGAGGGCAGTATGAAGACGAAAGTACAAAATCTGATGAATTGATTTCTAGGTGACTTGCCTGGCTGACTATACACAGGATTTATAAGCACCTCAATGAAATGTTTAGGAAATTAAGCTCAGTCCTGCTTATCAATTTTTGGTATTTCAGAGATGCACTTGACTCTTTTGATTTCTCAAAACAATTAGTTAAACAGACAGCAAGCTCTTTCGTGCTCTCAGATTCTCACTTGGTTTCTAAACATAGTATTTTTTTTGCATCTTTTTCACTGTATGGCTTAAATGAATGTAATTCTTTTATGACATGTAGGCAAATTTGACCTCTGATGAATAAACCCCGTTGAATCTTGAATAACTGCTTGCAGAAATGTTGAGATCCAGACTGTACTCAGTTTTCTTTTTCATCTGCAGATTTCACAAAAGCTAGGAAGGGACTTGAGGAGCAAGATCTTTTGGCAAACTTTTGGGTGATGATAATAACTGAAAGGGAATTCTGAGCCCCACTTGGAATAATTAATTATAACATTTTCCACGAGTATTTGAGGCAGCTCTTTTCTGTTACATGTAATCACTTAATACTCATTGTGAAATTATGGTCAGAATGAGCTTAATAACTTTGCATTGTTATGTTTTCAATTCAGTTGCCTCTATTATGCAATGTTATTTTTCAAGTCTACTTTTTTTAAATTGTGCTTTGCCAAATTTTCCTGTTTATGAACTATTCAAAGATAATTGAAATTGCCTGTTTCTCGCATGTATCCTATTCATGCCATCTGCTACCTGAAATTTAGTTTGGATACTTGCCACGCTGTTGTAAAGTGTTTTCAGTTTTATTTATTTCTAGTTGACCATATGTTGCACTTATATTGGTGCGTGTTTATATCACATATATATATAAAGGGAAAGCATTCATTTATCTTGACTTAGCCAGTTTACAGTAGATATTAGTACCTCATCATGTCTCAAGTCCAAAATTAATTTCTTTCAGAGTTAGTGAAATTTGGTCTTCATTCATGACAAAAATTAAGAATTACTGAATATGTCAGAATTCTGAAAAAATGTCAAGTAAACTTTGAAAATGTGTGAAAGTTAAGATAGTGTAATCGAAAAAAGGTACTATTGCGCTTAAAGCTGCTTATATTACCATTTTGAAAAAGAATTAAATTCTTCAGTAGTTGTATGAGATAGAAAGATCATCTTTCTATCTGAGAAACCAAGTCATGAAAGAATTGAAGGGTTGATTTTTATTCACCTATCAGCGTTTTTGAAACCAGCATGTTTTGCAGGAGTATGACGATCAATTCCTTTATTCCTATATTCCAACTTCACTCCAGTGGGTGAACCAGCTAGACTAGACTGTGTGGCCATCTAGCAGAGCAGCTCCTGCACATTCTTCATGATTGTATGGCAGTTTTACAGTACAGAGGGACTTTTTGGAGATAGCTGGAGAATTGCTGCATTTTCCTTAGCACTGGTTTGAGCAACAACACTGTGTGAATACAGGTGTGCAGCACAGCCGAGGGTTTTGTTACAATATTTGTCTGCTTTCGTGCAGTGAAACGCTATCATTTACTTCTGACTGTATCACTCAGGAGTAATTCTTTCTCTATTTGCTCTTGGAAATAAATTTTTAGCAGGTCAGCCATCATATATCTCTTGAATCGTTTCAGAAATGCATGTGTGTGCATACATATATATGTATGTATGTATGTATGTGTATATAATATGCATTGTGCCTGTGTCAAGGGCTGATAAAAATGCCCAATAGCAGTGTGGCCTGCACAGGCCTTCAGCAGCACCATCACCCTGGCTGGTCATACACACTGACTGTCTGCTCCTGCTCCTTTAAAGTTCCTCCAGTAAAGGATTGGAAGTAGGCTCAGAGAAGTCTCGTAGCTTCACTTCTGCATCTGAGCATGCATAAAGATCTGGCTGGTTAGAGAGAAGTGTTAGGCTGTCTGCAGCCTTGCTGAGGCAAAGCTGCTCTGAAGGTCTTGCCGGGCTGATGTAGCTGTACTGTTGTCTCGAGGGGCATGGCATGTGTTTCACTCAGTGCTGGTGAGAATTGCTGTCAGACTTCTCCAGAGGGAGAACGCAAAAGACTTAGTGAAGGTACAGAGGTAAAGCCTATTACTCCATTCTCCAAAGTATTTGTGGCTCTCATATGCATATATTCTGCAAATAAGCTTTTGAAGCCCTATGTAAAACCATATTTTTAATTCACTGAGAGCTATTTAATTCTCCACGAAAGTCTTTAACATCATTTCTGAGAAGAGAATCTTGCCTGCTTTGTACTCATTAGCCCAACTCCTCATGTTCACCGAGTCCAGACCGGCCCCGAGGTGTTACCTGTGGAGCCTATCTGAGCACCTTTCAAGAGGTACAGGAGGAAAGAGTATGTGTCTATATATATCTAGTCTATAAAGACTAGATGATTCTAGGCAAAGAAAAAAGAAAACACAAGAAGCTGTAAAAGAGAACAGAAACATTAAAGAAGGAGGATAGATTTGTCTTAACAGAGTCCAGAGTGAAATAAGTGAGTGTCTGCAGATGGGGTACAACGATTTAACCCCACAGCCTGTTTCACTATTAGAGACCACTTTGTTGTGTGCACAGAATCCGGCTTTCCCCTTTCATGAAGAACCCAGTTCCCTAAAACTTTTGTCTTAGATGTAGAGATTAGAATTATTTTAAATTTGCTCACTGGTATTTAGCTTGCGGTCACCTGACAAGTGTGGCATTTTTAGGGTAAGTGCTATTATTTTTCCAGGCTCAGGGTTTACAGTTGTCATCTGATTTGGAAAATGTGGACAGGATGAATGGGTTTGTTCCTTTTGTAGGGGATTACAATAATACACGGAAGCTTGTGAGTGCTTCTGACAGATGTGCTGGCGGCCTGCCACTGCGTGAAGGGTGCGGCTCTGACTGACAACTTGCAATTATGTGATGATGAATGGTTCTGATGTGTGTTCAAGAGAAAACCACTTTCTAGAAAGTGAAAGTTGTGCATACGGTTCCTATAAAGTAAGTCTTAAGAAAGGGCCTAACTTCTATTTTTTGTTGGGATAACCATCTTGGATCTCCTTCTCTGTCAAACTTTTTCTGGTTTTGATAAATAAGGGCCAAACCAAAGTTTATATGGGGAAAATTAGCTTTGGCCCATTTTGGCTTGAGAAATGCTTTATCTGCATTTTTAGTCAAACTGACATCATCACTGCAGAGACGTACAATTGCATACACACAGAGAAATACTTAAATATATACACATGACTGTGCAGTAGCCAACAAGTTCATCAAAGCAAATCCATCGAGCGAAAAACCACTTTTCTGTTAGGGGTATAATTCACCCATCAGTAGGGCTGTGTAGCTCATGTTAGTGTTAATGGGAGTTTCAGCCACACACCAAAGACAGAATGTACCCACAGAGGACTTTTAAATGATCCCTTTCTTTGCTAGATTTGATCCAGACTTTTTGCGACATGGTGCTGTTGAAATCGCAGGCTCTGAGCAACAAGACATAGAGAAGGTCAAGTATAGGACCTTGCACTTGGCTCCTTGGCTTTGGGAAGTTGTTACAGAATCTAATTGACATTGGTTTGCTCAGTGTTGTTTTCTGATATATGTACTACATCTAGTAGCTGATAAGAGCTGTCTAATTTTGGGGAGTTCTTCTGGGTAACTTTGCTGGTGATACTGTGAATTGAAAGCAGAACACCTGCTAAACAAGAGGAATTGGGTTTTGAGATTAGGGTGATCCCCCCCGGAATACTGCATAGTGTTCTGGTGTCCCCAACATAAGAAGGACATGGGCCTGTTGGAACAAGTCCAGAGGAGGTTCATGAAGTTGGTAAGAGGACTGGAGCACCTCTCCTATGAAGTCAGGCTGAGAAAGTTGGGACTGTTCAGCCTAGAGAAGAGAAGGTTTTGTAGAGACTTCATGGAAACCTTCCAGTGTCTGAAAGAGATACAGAGAACCTGAAGAAGGGCACTTTTTCAGGAACTGTAGGGATAGGACAAGGGGGAATGGGTACAAACTAAAAAAGGGGATTTTAGATTAGATATTAGCAAGAAATTCTTTACTGGGAGGGTGGTTAATCACCAGAACAGGTTGCCCAGGGAGGTTGGGGGTGTCCCAGTCCTGGCAGCGTTCAAAGCCAGGTTGGATAAGGCATTGAGCAGCCTGGTCTAGTGGGAGATGTCCCTGCCCATGGCAGGGGGTTTGAGACTGGATGAACTTTAAGATCCATTCCAACCCGTTAACTTTCTGTTAGTCTATGATTCTAGGTGCCGTCTAAGCAAGGAACAGGAGGTCATAAACACAGCGTTTAAAAAATAAAGAATTGAGCAAACATAAGAATGTGTGTAACTGTCCAGGTAGAAAACGTATCATTTTGGATGCAAAAATTAATGGCTTAAGAGTAAATCTTGTGGTTTTCTGTTTGGCCAAACTCTACTGACCCTTTTTTTTGGATTGCTGGTCCTTCCACACAAAGGTGTGGAAGCTTCTTCAAAGGAAAAAGAGCAGTCTTGAGTACAGGTGAAACATACTCATGGTATTCAAATTTTTAATCTAGTTTTTGCAAAAATTGCTATTGTTGCAGAGGAATTGTTGAGCAGCCTGATCCAATGCGGTGATTTCTGCATGGCTTTGCAGCAATTATCCTGGTTTTCCAATATATTTGTTTGCCATATTTTTTCTTATCCTCTCATTGGCTATTTAACACAGCATAAGGTTCCACTATTAGGGCCAGTATCCATATTTTGAAATTATTTCACTAATATAAAAAGAGAAGAAAAAAATAATGAAAACAAATGAGCAAATTTATTACTAATTTTTTAAATAACTGCAAAAAGTAACAGAATGTGACAATTTAAATTCTTTAACATATGCTCTAGAGCTAATTTCCAGCAGTCTTAGGTATTGAGGAGGTCCTGTTAAGAGTTTACAGAAGAAAGGAGATGTTATTGTCTTCGTATCAAAGTTCGCATTTACACCGTAGTTCATAGGCTAATAAACTCATTAGGGAGTTACATTTTGCTGAAGTAGGAAACAGTTTATCTCCCAAAAGCTAAAAGGCTTTTGGACAGTTCCAAAAATACTTGGATGTGGCATAGGTCACAGAAAGGAATTGTTGTCCCTAAATGCAAGATGATGTCCCTAAATATATGATCATAATTCTTCCGTAGAGTTGGAAAATTTCTGAGTTTCTCGGGAAACTTGAGCAATATCACTCTAGAACTAAAAAAAAAAAAAAAATCTGTGTGACTTTCAGCATTCATGGATTGTACCAGCAGCTCTGGGACCTGCAATGTCCACTTTGCCTTGGGAAAATCTATGCCTGTGCATAAAGCCTTCGTGTCTTTGTGCAGGCCAAGGTTCAGGGTTCATTGACCTCCGGCTTAGGCTGAGCAGTTGCTACTTTCACATAGAAAGTTATATAACATATATAGCTCTGAAAGGGGAAAAAAAAAAGAACATAAAACCCTGAGGTTTTTTTTTTTCAGGCAGCTTAGGCCACTAATTTCTGAAAAGTCCCTGAGTTTACTAGAAGCAATTAAGATGTTTCCTCACAATTTTTTTCCAGGGGCTTCTCTGAGGCAGTACATTAGGTGCTGTACACGTAGCAGTAGTAAAACCAAACAACAGCCCTTTCCTCAGAGAGCTCTCGGTCAAATCTTATAATGAGAGAGAAAAGGTGAAACTCTGATTGGTGTGGAAAAGTGGGCACCACTGGAATTGATGTTAGATATTGATATAAGGAGCAGCAGTCACAGTGTGCCACCTGCCCAGCCATACATAAGGTGGTGTAAATTATACCTTGCCCATAAATAAGCGTTTAAAAAAAGCTTAAGGAACCAGAGACGTGTAACTTGCAGTGTTTGAGATTCTGCCTTCCCAGTGCTCATGATTATATTAATAGTGTGAGGGCAAATGCAGGAGGAGGGTTCAGGCAGATTTGCAGCCTGGAGATTAGAGAAGTGTTTTGTTGACAAAAAGGACTGTACAGTTGTCTAAATACAGTAAGTTTTGTGGGTAACGTCAAGATAAAAGCTGCAGTAAGATAATTTTCATGTGGAGTAAAGACAAGGAAAATATAACCAAAGAGTAAGAGATTGATCTCGATTTTAATGTATGTAAATACAAATTAGGTGGACCAAACTCTTACCATGTGGAGAACCTGGCAGCAGCCCAAACTTCTGCCTTTGGCTTGATAGTATCAAGCCTTGGCATTGCATGTTCAAACAGTTGTGGCCACATTACTTTTTCTGTATGAAGTCCATACATCCATCCTTTGCACATAACAGCCTTAGGAAACATGCAGTGCCCTTGCTAAACGTGCTTTAAAAGGAAGTATAGCATAAGTATAGTATAAGGATTATTATTACAATTAAGAAATATATGGTTGCTGTTGTGAATTTTGTTATTCCTAGAGCACAACTGCATGAAGTGCTTTAGTCTGTGATTTTTGAATGCAAAAGGAATCAAATCTCTGCCTGTTACTCATGAGCTGAATTTGGTAATATATTTAAATGGATAAGGCAATATTAGACCTCATCACAGTCTGCAGCTTCCTCGTGAGGGGAAGAGGAGGGGCAGACACTGAATATCTTCTCTATTGTGACCAATGACAAGGAGCCAAGGGTGTGACCTGAAGTTGTGTCAGGGGAAGTTTTATGCTGGATGTTACGAAAAGGTTCTTCACCCAGAGGGTGGCTGGGCACTGGGCCAGGCTCCCCAGGGCAGTTGTCAGAGCACCAACCCTGACCGAGCTCAAGAAGTGTTTAGACAATGTTCCTGGGCACGTGGTGTGACCCTTGGGGTGGCCTGTGCAAGGCCAGGAGCTGGAATCTGTGATCCGAGTGAGTCCCTTCTTTCTCTGAAGATTCTGTGGATATAATGATTTTTCAATATACTATGTCATTTGGCATGCAAAGAAAGATATTTCCTGCCTGTTCCATACTTTGGAATAAAAAAATCTAAGATCATAAGCCAGAATTTAAAACTGAGTAATCTTTTGTTCTGATAACATGGAATTTTCTACTGGTCCTAAATATGACTATAAACCCAACAAAACAACTAAACAACTAAGTCTGTGTTAGATTCTTTTACATTTGTGTAAAGAGTATATCATAAACCAACATTAATCTACAATTTCAAAATGGGTGTGTGGAATTTCACGCATGCTTAAATTTTCTGAGGAGTTATGCAGCTGAAATTCGCCTCATAAATTTAAACTGTTTGTAACTATGGAGTCTGGATTAAATCAACAAAAGCAAGAAGTCTAAATTCTTAACATTAGAAATTGTGTAAATTTTAATCTTTTTTATCTGCAATATAACTTTTAGTGAAGGTTGTGGCATAACTGAGCTCCATTGACTATTTCTTGTTTGTAGTGAGGAGGATTCTGGAAAAGAAAGAATGTTTAGTAGGACAAAAGAAAATTAAAAAATAGCTTGAAATAGGTAGTGTGAGCTTAACAGTATTTTCCCTTCTATGTAGTTGTGAAGATTTAATTTTACTGAATAAGTTTTTGCCTTTTGGGCAGCTGATATTGAGTATTGCTAAATCTTTCAGATGCTTACAAATGACCCCCATTTTCTCAGCTCTGATATTTATTGTATTAATATGTGACAAATTTCGGGAAGATGTTTATGGTGATTAATTTTTTGCACCAGCTTTGGGGCAAAGACTATTTTCCACTGTGGAACACAGGGTCAATTACTGCACAGAAGGGTGACAGCACTTGCTCTAAGCGAAGAGGGGGCTTGGTAGAAATCTGTCAGCCTGTACATGGGGGTGTCAAGATTTGCTCTGTTGGGAGAGCAAAAGGGGGTTATTCTGTTTTGCTGCACTAGGTCAGGTGCAACATGCACTGCTTTATTATCGTTAGAGCTTAGAGTTGCTGAAGTCCAGCGTGCGGGAACCATTTCATGTTCACTCCATCTTTAATTTGACATGATCAGTACCCTTCAAATTGGTGGTGTTTCAAATCTGGCTACTAAACCTAATTTATAAAATCTGTTTATGTACCTGTGTATATAACCATAGGTTTAAACAGGTTTCAAATCTTTAATTTTGCACCATGTCTGCATAACTGGTGGAAGCTTTCTTCAGCTGCCCAACAGAACTTAGAACACATTAAAATGAAACCAATTTTTGTTTCCATGTAGAGAAGTATGAACTTCTTACATGAATAAGCGATAGCTTTTCCTTAAGAAGAATTCTGATTTGTCCAGTCCACTAACAGAATGATCCTCCACTAATATGAAACTATCCAACAGCTTATGTCCTTGCTGGTCTACCTGAAGCTGTAGTGTCTATTAATTGCTTGTTATTCAAGCTGTGCTCAGAAGACATGGATATTACACAACTGGCTAGATTGTTTTTTTTCCCCAGAATATCCAGTAAATGTGCTACAAACAAATTATCTTCTCAAAATCTTTTTAAGAGGACAAAAATGTAGTCAGGATGCCAACTGCACAGGTGTGAAACTAAGCATACAACTTAAAAAATGTCTTTGATTTCTTGGTTGTTCAGCTTGAGGTGCTTGGGCCCTGATTCTTTTCCAGGAGACCTAACTTTGTGCAGCAGTTTATATATAGTTATATATATTATAGCCTCAATCTTTACATTGACTTTACATTGACACAGCTGCAGCTGTGAGTGTTCAGCAGTTCCTCAAATAAAGCCCCAAGTTTTTTTAAATTGAGCTCCCAGAAAATGAAGCTGCGACCCATCATTTCTCCTTTTGCAGTTCTCTCCCTCATTCATTTAGTTTCTTTGAACTTTTGCAATGAAACATAGCCAATGACTGCATGGGCAGCAGCCTCATTTGTGCTGCAGTTCCAGTTTCTGCTTTCATCTGGGATTATCCCATATGCTGAATATAGCAAGAATACCATACAGAACTTGTGTACATAAAAAAAAAAATATTTGAAGAATATATCATAATATACACAGGGGCTGAATTAGGATTTCCTGGGGAACGTTAATTCTCAGATTTCCATATCTTTCCATGACTTGACTTAAAAAAATTAATAATGTTCTTTTATAGGAATAAAAATGATGACTAATTTTCTCCTCTATGTATATAGGGAAATGAAAATGCGAGAATATTATTCTTGAAGATCTTAGTGCCATCTTTTCTAAAATCTTTTCACAGCTATTATTCCAGAAATAGAAATCCATGGCAGTACTAGGTTAATGCTTGGACTCCATGATCTTAGAGCTCTTTTCCAACCTAAATGGTCCTTTAAATCCATGGCATGCAGATTGGTGCTTGTGAGAGTTGTAAACCTTTTAAAGCTCTGTTTGTTGGAATTAGCTCAGGAAATTCTTGCTTGATCTGTATTTATGTTTATATAGGATACAATAATTTAAGTCAAAATTTTAGTAATAAAAAAGGGGCTGCAGAACTGATTTTGTCAGTGTATTTTAGTGTCCTGGAAAAGACTGCAGCGTGTGCCATAGAGACCTTCAGAAATGGTAAATAGAGAGGAGATTCTTGCTATTGTTTTCATTCCTTTGCATCCTTGTTTGAAGTAATTTCAAATCAAGAGCATATTATTTTGCTTTCTTTGTATTATACTTTTACATTCAAAAATGCTTAAGGATTTCTCATGAAAAATTCTTTTTGTTATACAATTGTTTTAATTTCAGAATATTTTATGTACGAGCTGAGTTAAGATTTTTATACACAATATTAAGAAGCCTTCAAATAATTAAACAGATGTTAATTACTGCATTATTAGGGTAATGAGTAGAACATGATTTGGGGGAACAAAATAGAGGTCTTTTGAATCATTCAGGTTTTGTTCATAAGTCATCTGGTGTCACAAATTTTGCAAGGAACATTAATCAGTTTAATAGAAACTGATTTTTCTTGCTTTTCAGGAAGTCCCCTCACTCCCATTCCCTCAATTCCCTGAAACTAACCTGGTGTGAAGGAGCCTACACACTTTTGTGGTTATTTGTACTACCTTTTGTTTAAGACATTTTTAGTCCTCAAAACTTTGACTAATATTTTCATATTAATTTTACCGAACTTCTAGCTTGGTGAAAGATACAGTACTTAGTTGGTGTTGCCCTTGAAACGAGAAGGAGGAATAAAATAAATTTCTGTTTGTGCTATCAGAGAGTTTCTTGAGCTGAGATACGGGATCCTTTGCTTGCTTCAGCTTGGTACAAGAAGGGTCGTGCAATGTTAAGAGAAAAGAAAATCTGCCCCTTGTCTTTAATAAAATGAGTCCAGTGGCTGGGTTTAGTGCATAGCTGGACACCACCTGACATCCCATCTGCAACTTCTTGAGCTACTGGGGAAATTAATGTTTAAAAGAAACATGCTTCGTGTCCAGGAACTACACGATACAAAATAGGTTCCAGAGCAGATTAACAAAGAAACATTTAAAGATTACATTCTTAATATTTATTTGAGTAATAAGGAGAAGAATGTCACTTCAGCTCGGAAGTGTTTGAGAAGAGTGGATGCCAAAGATGAGAGGGAATTGTTTAGGATTATAAAAAGGCTGTAACAAGGCACAGAGGTATGAGATTATGACAAAGAATAATTAGGCCAAATATTGGGAGAAATTTTAGATCTATTGAAGACTAAGTAGGCTCTGATGGAGCTATGCTGATGAGTTCTAGCATAGATATTGGCTCAGTCTGTTCTTTTCCATTCTGAGAAAAAAAAAAAAAAAAAAAAAGAGAGAATCAGGAGCTGTTCAATAAAGAAAGGCATGAGGATATGGAGGCAAAGTAAATAGTGAAAATCGAGGTATGCTTCCATTAGCACAACTTTCTCCTTTCACAAAATAACAAATATTGCAAATCCTATTGATTGTGGTGCTTTGCTAGTATGTACATAGCAAGAGACAGGAAAATAAATGTATCATTCTCCTTTTTTATATCTGTTTATATAATCTTTTTGCCAGGGATTGCAAGCAAATTGTGCTCCTCTTTTCCTGTCTATCCCTGATTGCTGTTGTTTAAAGCCTAAAGAGACTTTCTTTTGCTGATATTATATGTTCACTTGGGAAGTAAATAGAGGTGCAGATACTTAGAGAATAGGTGAATACATATAATATACTGTATGCTACCATTGTAATGCAAATAAGGCAATAACTTCAATGAATACAGCCAATCTAACAGTAAAATATAGCTTATCATGGAATGGAAACTTTAAGTGGAGGAATGAAATGTACATGTAATTTTGATAGACTTAAAAGATATTTCTCTTGTACTAATATGCCAAAACATTGCATGCAAGCAATTACACTGACACTTGAGAAAGCTCCTTTTGACATCCAGAGTGTATTGTCTAATGCAGTGTTCATGAAATTAACATTTTCCTGAAGTAATCATATACAATTAAGTGACCAAATAGTTCTGAGGCAATACAACTGTATTTCACAGGAACTAAATATATTTCTTCACACTGATCCTGCATGTTTTAGTTGAGCAGTCATTAGCATGTTTATAATGGTTCTAATTTAGCACAACATTTTCTGAATTTTATCCTTGAGTCATTTACAAATTGTTCATATTGAGTAAACAAAGGAAACAGATTGCATTTTATACTTAGTAATTTATCTGAAAGAAGAGGGGAGGGTTAATTGTCTGAAAGTTTTGCTCTGTTTGGGGAAGTGATTCTAGTCTTGCCTTGCTTGGCACACAATGCCTTTTTCCCTCTGTTCAAGGAGGAAAAGAAAAAAAAAAGAGAATGGAGGAGTGAGTAAAATGAAAAATTAGGAGCAGGACAAGATTTGCCACTCCCAAAGGGGAGTGTGGAGCAGAATTGGAGCTGGCACAAGATTATCTAAAACAGTTGGTGCATTCCTTAATGATCAAGTGCTTGAGAAGTCCATGCTCTCTCTCACAGAGCATCTGTGTTGATGTTTATATCAGTGCCCTGCTGTATGGGAAAAGCATGCTTTCTCTTGTTGCTTTTCTAAAAATAGCGTGGCATATAGCATTGTATGAGTTATTTTGAGAGAACAAAAACATTTGCAAGGGTAAAGGTCCCGCTTCTTAATAAATAAATAAAAATAAAGGTCAGGACTGTATCTTGGGTTATTCTTTCCATGAAATTCAAGCTCCTTTTTATCTAGAGTTTTGCACTGAGCAGAATTTTGCTCTTTGCACTAGAGAATTCCTGTTGAAACAAACCATTTTAGGCAGAAGTGGTAGAAGTTTGGACTCCACAGTTTTTCCCACTAGCCGCATCATAAAAAGCAGGTCTGGAAATCACCCCCAGCTAAATTCCAGTGTTTCTGTTTAGAATGTCTGTTGTTTTGTGCAAGATCTAGACCATTCAAGTAGTGCAAATGAATTCAGAGGAAAACCAGAACATTTTAATGCCTAATTATTTTTAGTGATCTTGGAGAGTTTTAATTAAAAGTTAAGAGAGCTCTCCAAGCTCTTACGGTTCTAATTTTATCATATTGTGGAAATCTTGTCACTATGAAAAAATGTACAGCAATTGGCAGATCTGCCTGGTTCCCTGTCCTAAACAAAACTGTGTGTTTGGTAGTCAGATCTCAGTTGCATTTCCATCATTTCTCTTGTAAGAAAACATCTACTGTGAGCTGACTGCCTTTTGCATATAATTGTATTTAGGAAGGGCTCTTTGCCTTTT